>JAHUXG010024226.1:0-51392 GCA_020740815.1 Sciurus niger | reverse complement strand
GAACCAAACCAGGTACCTCCAGCACACTAATACTCTCTGCCAACAAGTGGCGTATTTTGAGCAAGTTAATGTGATTGGTCATGGGTCCTCGTGGACACTGCATGATTGCTATATCCACACTATTGTGCTCCATTACTGTCCATGCTTTCCCCTCGTGATCTATAAGCTGATTGGTTGTTGTATGTAATGTAAGGCGCTTGCAAGAGCGGCCCGCCGCTGCGGGCCAGCCAGAAGAAGCAGACTGCAGAAAATAATAAAGAACTTGCCCTGATCCGGTTTCGTGTTTCTCTGCGGGCAGGGGAGCGCGATAGATGGTGCCGAAACCCGGGAACGAGAAAAAATATAAGGGTAAGTTCACATAAGTTTTCAAATCAAGAAAAATTAGTCTGAGAGTTTAAAAGGTGAGACGTCTCGAGGTTCGCAGAGCAGCGACAATTCATCACAGGAGGTTCCCCAGCGGAGGGACAATTCATCATAAGAGGTTCCCCAGCAGAGGGACAGTTCATCATAAGAGGTTCCCCAGAGGAGGGACGATTCATCATAAAAGGTTCCCTGTGGGAGGGACGATTCAAGTGGTACCAAACTGTGTGTGCGTGCGTGAGAGAGCGTGTGTGCGTGCGCGCGCCTGTCTCTTGTTTGTGTGTTTAAACTAGTAAGCTACCTCGTAGTCATGGGAACGGATCTGTCTAAGTTTAGAATGCAGCGGCCTCTTAGAGAACTTTTAAAAAATCACGGAACACCATTGAAGGCAAGCACGGCCATGAAGTTTTTAGATACTGTAGAGAAAGTCTCTCCGTGGTTTTTAGACGAGGGATTATTAAATCTTCCTCAGTGGGAACAGCTAGGAGAGGATTTACGCGACGCGGAGAGACGCAAGCCTTTGCCAATGGGAACTCTGGCAATATGGTCACTTGTTAAATCTTGTTTGATGCAGCAAGGTAAATCAAAAAACCCTTTTAGGGATTTAAAGGGGCCTTTAGAAGAAGGAAGTCAGATCTTAGAAGAAATTAAAGAGGAACGATCATGTTCTCAGACTTCAAAAAGAGTGGGAACATAATATAGTAGCCATAGTCCCCACAAGTATTGGGAGATAATTGTTTCATGATTTTCTGCATTCAAACCTAATCTGATTTCTCAACCAGGTAAAAAAAGGGTTAAAAAGTCCTGGGTAATCCTCCCTCCCCCCTGCCTGGCCTTGTCAAAGCCTACAATGGAATATAAATTACAGCAGTCTCAGCGGGAAGGAGGAGGGGTAACCTGAAAAAAAAAAAAAAAAAAAAAAAAAAGGTGTCCATTTTAAACTTAACTAACTTATTTTCTAGGATTCTTTGTTTGTTTTGTTTTTCTTTAATGCTGTATTTTTGAGCTCATAATTTTGATCCTACATACCTAGGTTAATGATTTTTTTCTTTTTGATCAGTTCTATTTTTTATTCAACTGAAGTTTTTAAACATCTGTTTCATTGCAATGAACATTTACCTATAAAGTTACAAGGCCTTTAATTTTATGTTATCTGTATGTCGTGCTGTCTAATGTCATGTTTTGTCAAAACTGAGCGCTCTTAAAATTAAAATTTAAAAATGGATCCAAATACTTTTATTCACGTGATTTAAAAAGTTTCAATTAAATTGGGTAAACTAATAAAAGTAAAATATCTTTGAAAATAACTTGCAAGTCTCCAGGTGGTCAAACTAATGAAATGTTAATGTTAAACAATGTCTAATATCAATTGCTTCTAGGACTTTTCTTCAGCAGGAAAGAGGCAAAGGATCCTGTTCAGGACACTTGTCTGATATCTTGGTTTTTATAAAATAAATAAATTGGAGTTAACATGTATGGGATTACTCAAATGTGTTTGTAGAGACGTCTGGTTAATTTACAAAGTTAAAATGCTAATTGTTAAATAACATCAAGTACTTTTAACTTCTTAAATTACATGGGGTATCATACTTAAACATTCTTGGTGTTTTCATAGGTTGGTAAATAAAAAGAAAAAGGAAATGTTTCTGAGTAAGAAAGTCTGTGTGTGTGTAAGTAAAGGACAAGTTTCAACAAGTCTCTTAAGTTTTATTCTTTAGAACAATTAGTCTTAAAAATTGGGGTGTATACAATTATGGTTAAACAACTGTTAAAGTATTGTACTGTGTTACAGAGTCTAAATTTTTCTTTAAAACTAAATTTGGTAAGAAAAAAAAAGTGTCAAGGTAATTGTGAAATGGTTTCTAGTTGTATATTAAATGTGTTCATATTTTCCAGGTATACAAGTTTTAAAGCAGGAAATTTATCAAGCTGCTATTCTCCAGATAAACTTGTCTGTAATGGTAATTTTAAGCTTATAAAGAGTAAATTTCATTGGGGATTAATTTCTATCATTTAGTGTTCTATTAGAGGACCTGTTATCAATAGGATATATGTAAAATTGGTTATATTTTACATTGAGATAAAAAATTTCAAATGTAAATGTACTTCTAAACATTAGAGCCTGACTTGTTTAAAGGTTAATTTTGTGAAACATGAAAATATTTTGCCACTTTGACACACAAAAGGAAAGTTAAAAGCTCTCTCAGCCTCTCTTTGATTCATGTTTTAGATACAATGTTAAATTGTGTTAATTATAAAGTTTGTATAGACTCAGGAAACAGTATATGTAAACTACTTAATGATATTTAAGGAAGAAGCAAAGATCAACATCAGAATTAGGACACTTAAGATCTATAAAGAGTCACGCCTTACCTGAGATAAGGCTCTGCCTCCCACCTTACTGCATGTTAGAGTGACTCCAAAATAAGTCAGACTTCAGCTTATTTAAAGTTATAATCAAAAGATTGGTTTTTGTTGTAAAATTACTATGATCTCCAATAGGAAATATAATGTGGTTCTCAGTCAAAATTCAAGATAGTTATTATACAAGCAGAATATATTTTTACTCTTGCTAATTTCATTTTGTAAAACTGTTACCTGTTAATGTTTTACAAAAGTAACTGCTTCAAAAACACGCAACCTAGGTAACTTATGATAATAAGCCATCAACTATACAGATAGTGGTAACTTCCAGAACTAATGCAGACTCCAGTTAGATAAAAGGGTAAATAACTGTAAAGTTATGAACATTAAAGTTAAAGCCCAGTACTCTCACTCTATGACTGGTAAAACTGGCTTGCTGGATGATTAAGATCAAACTTAGAGATTAGAATTAAATACAGAAGGCAAGATAGGCCAGTATTTGGATCTTTTGCCCTCAGTCAGCCTGAACCCAGGGAATAAAAGGACTTCTCTAAGGAGTGCTGCAACTCTGGGTCACACAACCTCCTGATCAAGGAGATTGTTGAGACTAGAGGATCCTGGACACCCAGCAAAACAGTAAAAACCAAAATATAGCCATTCTTGGGCATTTAAGAGAAATAATAATTAAATGTAACTTAGGATGTACACTTATGTTAGTCCACTAGAATGAAGACTAGAAGCTACAAATAAAAGAAAGATTCTTCAGCAAATGTGCCTGATAACTATCAAGAGAAACTGCCAGAGTCAGAAGTTTTAGTCAGTTTAAGGCCTGCAGACCTTCCTAAGCTACACAGGTAGACTTAATCTATGTTTGCTCGTATGATTACCTAGCCCTAAGTAACAGAAGTATAGAGCTCTCTACTAAACACAGGTTATACCAATAAAGGGATATTTTACACAATCAGATGACTTAAGTAGCTTAACTATATTTTTTGGGATATCTATGACATTAAGAGTTAAATGTTGTGTTTACATTCCTGGTAACCTGGACTATGTTAAAGTTCCCAAATAAAGGCCTTGTCCTTTCCAGCCTTTGCTAGGTCTAGTTATGGGAACAATTTCTCAGTTCTTCCCCCTCCTGGTGAAAGATTGACTTCTGTCATTTTCATGATACTCAGTGGCATGTTCCAGATGCTGCAACATTTACTTTGTACTAATTTCATTTCAGTACTCATGTCTTTTTGTTCTTCTATCATAGAAGCACCCACCCCCAGATGACAACCTGCTCCTCCCCAACCAGACTTCTACCTCGGACCCCTCGATTGACCCGATTTTTAAAAAAAGGAACTCCAAACTGCTTGCCCCTCACTGCCCCCTTTCAGCTTCGAAGCAGCCAGAACGACCGACGCCCCCTTTTCCTTGAAGCAGTTGGGAGTTCCTATAGCTAAAGCAGGAAATGAAGCCAGAATTAAGGACAGGTAGTTAGTGTAGAAATAGGGAATCGGGTCAATTCGAGGAAATGAAGCCATGAAGCCATCTGCCTTGTAGGCTCGGGACTTTTGAAATATCAGCCATGGCCCCTTTCTCCCTGCCGGGAGAAGTCTGTATTATTCCCTTTAAACAATCCAAACTATGGTCCTTACTCAACAGTACCAAATGATTAAGCAAACTGATAACCGAGGCAGGATGGACAAATGGATAGATAAGATTCTATCCATGATAAACAAAAAGGGGGAATAAAGGAGACCTTCAGGTCCCCTAAAGATAAACTTTCTCTTTGTCTCTTTGTTTGGGGTTTTTTTAACTCTGGGTAATAAGGGTAACCCGGTGCTTTACTGGAGCTGCGGCTCAGTTTGTGTGTTTCCACAGAATAAACTAACTTACAACCTCTTTTTAGTCTCTTAGGAGGAACAGTTAAACTATGTAACAAAACAACTGCTTCTCTCAATTGTACTTCAGATTTGTGCTATCTCTCAATGTTAAAATGCTTCTAGGTTCCTGCTGGCAGACTTAATGTGTGTTCCTACCTTCCTACCAGTCCCAGTTTCTGTTACAGATGATGAATTGCCAGTATTGCTTTCCAGAAATAAGAGGAACTTTGGAATCACCGTAGCAGTCATTACCACCATAGTTGCAGCAGCAGCAACCGCCGCAGCAGCTGTAGCCTTGACGACATCAGTACAGTCAGCAACTAAGCTTAATGAAGTGGTCCAGCAGACAGCTACTGCTCTGTCTACTCAACAAACAGTGCATCAACACCTAAAAGCAGGACTACTTTTGGTGAACCAGCGTGTGGACTTACTTCAAGAACAAATGGACCTTTTACAAGAACTGTTAAGCGTGGGTGTATTTATCATCTGCCGGGACTGTGCATTACACCTGTAGCTTATCATAATCTTAGTTATGCAGCAAATTTGTCTAAAATCATATCTACTCAGCTACGTGCCAATTGGTCTTATAAATTTGATAATCTTACTGCCATTCTTAGATCACAAATTGTTAGCCTTAATTCTACTAGAGTTAATGTAGCCCCTATATCTGAAATGCAAAATTGGTTATCTTCTTCCTTCAGTTTTGTAAAGCTATGGGCAGGAATGGGAGCATTGTGTGTGTTTATGATTATTACAATTATCTTCCTCACACGCTTTATCATGCGTATACGCCAAGTTCATGCCAGAGATCGCATCATTTTCCATCAAGCCATGATGGCCTTAGAGGCTGGCAGCTCTCCTCAAGTCTGGCTGAGCATGCTGGATCGGTAGTCAACGACGGGTAAGGAAGGAGGTAACCGCGTACCGACCTAAGACAGGAGCTGTAGCATGCTCTGCAGTTATCCGATGACGGGTAAGGACGATGGTTGACCACTCCGCCTAAGACAGGCACGATCCCAAGCCAGCATTCTTTTAATAAATAAAAAAGGGGGAGCTGTCGGGGTACTGCAGACCCCCAGCCCTTCGGCGTGGCCAAGATGGCGCCTGGCAAGGTGCCAAGGAAGTGCTGAGAACAAAACCAGGTACCTCCAGCAGACTAATACTCTCTGCCAACAAGTGGCGTATTTTGAGGAAGTTAATGTGATTGGTCATGGGTCCTCGTGGACACTGCATGATTGCTATATCCACACTATTGTGCTCCATTACTGTCCATGCTTTCCCCTCGTGATCTATAAGCTGATTGGTTGTTGTATGTAATGTAAGGCGCTTGCAAGAGCGGCCCGCCGCTGCCGGCCAGCCAGAAGAAGCAGACTGCAGAAAATAAAGAATTTGCCCTGATCTGGTTTCGTGTTTCTCTGCGGGCAGGGGAGCGCGATACTTAGGGTGTAATATATAATTTTTAGAAACTAATGGGTATTGCAAAGGACCATGAAAAGCAGGAATATTTTATAGAGCAATTCTAGAAAAATTGCCCTACCAAATACAAACATTTGTGATGAAGTTGTAGTGAGGATGTTTATATGGCATTGGTACAGAAAAAGGCAAAAACACTAAGAAGCCAAAATAGAATATCAGATGCAGGCCTGCTTATATAAAGGAATTTTCATATGACAGAGGAGACATGTAGAGCAGAGAGACAAGCATAGTTTATTTAATGAGTGGTTTAAGAACAGCTGGGGAGGAAAGGAGCTCCTCCCTTACACCATACACACAAAGTCAAAGGACATTTAAAGGAAAACTTCTAAAATTTTAGAAGTATTGAATAGTATCTTTATGATCCAAGGAAAGAAGAATATCCCAAACAAAACACAGAAAGCACAAACCCCAAATCCTAATTAACATAAAAATTAAAACTGTGAATTAAAGCAAACCAGAAACAAAGTGAGAAAATAATCTTCAGAATTGGGAGAGATATTTACAATTAGCATGACTGACAAAGAGTAGGTCTACAAATACATAAAGAGCTCCAATGGATCGATAAAAGATTTTGAAAAATTAAGTTAGAGGGCCAAAAATATAAATAGATAAATTACAAAAAGACACCCTAGTTCCCAGGAAACATATAAAGATTCATATCTTCACTAATAATCAGTAAAATGTGATAAAATCCCCAACACATAATATAAGGCACATCATTTATCAAAAAAAAATTTAAGTGATGACGACTAAAATTCTTGGCAAGGATGTGGAATAATAGGACCTCTCATATATGGTCAAATCATTTTTAATAAAAACTTAATATTTTAAAAAGTTGAAGATATGCATAACCTATAACATAATTACTTCCACATTTATATCATATAGAAATTCTCACACTGGAGCACAAGAGAACATGTTCAAAAATATTTGTTGCAGTAGTGTTTGTAGGGGCATGAAATAAAAAGCATTTAAATGTTATCCAATAGGAGAATGGATAAGTTATAGCATATAAATATAATTAAATGCTGTATAATAATAACATGAATTACTTAGATATGTTCATAGCCACAAGGATGAATTTTACAAGTACTGAACAAAAAGATACTGTATTGCAGAAGGCCTAAGTAAAATATTATTTGTACAATGCTCAATAATATACAGAAAACTAAATATTTCACCCACCAAAAATTATGTAAGGCATGAAGGCAAACAAAAATTATGTAAGGGACGAAGGCAAACAAAACTGAAAAATCTGAAGCTGGTTGATGAGTACATCAATTCATTGATTATTCTTTCTGTGTTGCCATTTGTTTGAAAGTTTCTAACAAAAATTTTTTAACTGGCCAAACACATGGATATGTAGTAAAAGTACAAAATATATGGGAATGATTAAACACAAGTTCTGGATTAGAGATAACTCAAGAGGACTGAATGCATGCAGTTTAGATGGATTATTGGTGAATTTTATTTCTGGTATCAGACAGGGAGTATACATAAATATTGGTTCACTTATTCTTTATAACCCCAAATATGTCTGACATGCTTCATTTTAAAAAGTAGCACAGGAGGAGGACATATTATTGAATGAAATGTTTTGTGAAATTTGTTCTATGGAGAAAATACAAGTTTATTGGCATAGAGATGTCTAGATAATTACTAACACTTCAAGAAATCTCCTCTGTGTGGAAACACAAGGGAATATGGTCTAGAGGGTAACTTGCTTTCATAAACCAAGTAGGAGCCTGTGAATGATTGATTATCTATGCTCTTGCTTGTGTTGCAGACATTTATGTTTAGAAAGATGGAGTCACACTTTGCAATGGGGAGACATTTGGTAATACTGTCACTTCTGATAACACAACAAGCATAAAGTGCACCTAATGAACATATGTGTCTATTGTGAGAATTTGCAAGACAAATCTTATAAATGTATGCTGGTTGTTATGGGCCATGCCTGGGAAAGAATCATAAGAAATGCAGCTCTGAAAAGACCTGCTTCTTTGTAAGCAAGAATGAAAAGAAATAGTGCAGTTATTTGGTGTCCTTGAATAAGTGGAAACAGTAATTTCTTTTCAATCCTATACAGTAAGAGATAAATGGCAAAAGACTTTAAAATTGAGCCCACTACAGAAAACAATGAAAAAACAGCAAGAACAACAAAAATCTCCGTGTACTTTGACTTGTTAAGTTTTTAGTAGAATAAAATGCCTCAGGGTAAAGAACAAACTAACTAACTGGTCCTGAGACCCAGTGATCTTTCCATTTGGAAAAATGCTCAGGTAAAAGAGTTTAAGGGCTCAGCTCTCCCACCAAATCCAAATAGACATGAGGTATTTGAAACCTCCTTAAACTGGAAGAGGTGTGGGCACAAGAATGCAAAGAAATGCAGTTGATCTGAGAACTATGCTAGGCAAAGTATTGTAGCTGTAATTACTGGCATATGGAATTTATAGGGATCAAGCAAGTTGGAAGCCAACGAAGTTTTAAGTGTTATATAGGCAAAGAATAAAGTATTTGAAAGTAATAGGGCTCAAAAAGAACTATTGAACACTTGGTAAGAAGTGGGCTAAGAAAGCTGCATATTCCCTAGCACTCATTTTAAAATTAATTTAAGAAAATATAATGATTTAGTCAGTTTTTTCCTGGCTGTGACCAAAACACCTGACAAGAACAAATTAGAGGATGAGATGTTTATTTGGGGCTTATGGTTTCAGAAGTCTGAGTCCTAGATGTCTGGGTTCATTACTCTGTGCCCAAGGTTAGGCAGCATATCATGGGGGAAGAACTGAGTGGAAAAAAACTATTGTGCTCATCCTGGGATCAGGAAGCAGAGATTGAGAAAGAGAGTGGAAAGGGCTATAGGAAAGATGTCCTCTTTCCAGGGTGCACCCCTTGACCCATCTCCTCAGGTCATGCATCATATGCCTACAGTTACCTCTCAGACCATTCAAACTAGGATGAACTGATTAGGTTATAGCTCTTACAATACAATCATTTCATCTCTGAGCATTCCTGCATTAAGAAAGATTAAGAGACTCAAGGCAAAGGCTTGGTTGTGAACCCTTATAAAAATCAAAAGCAAGTTACATATATTTGATATCCTGTGGGCACAGGGTAAACATTTTCATTTTCAAAGGGAGGAATAGGGACATAGAAAGAAGAAATAGGGTTAAAGCAAGACTGAAACCAGGCCAACAGGTCCCATAATTTCATATACAACATCTAGGATACAAGGCCGTGAGATGTGCTCTCCAAAGGGCTTGGGCAGCCTTGCTCCTTTGCCTTGCCAGTGGGTTCTTTTAACCTGACTCTCTTTGCAGCCAGCAACTTTTCTCAGCACACAGTCCATGTTACTGGCACCTGTTAATTCCTGGGGTCTCCATTTCAGTGTCATCTTCAACTTCACAGCATCATATGTAGCCCTATCAGAGGCAACCTTCAGGACTCCAACCCTGCTACACTTTGCCTGGCCTCTTAGGCCTTCCTTTAAAATCTCAGTGGAAGCCTCCATGACCCTTAATTTTAGCATTCTTTATTCCTGCAGAACCATCATCATGTGATGGTACCAAGTTCAGCTGCCAGATTACATGATACCTGGAACCCTGGAATCATGGTTGAAGCAGTCTTTAAGTCACTGCACAGGTCAGCATGGTAAAACAACTTCCTACCCCCCCACCCCTGTCCTGTGGAACAGGCCACCCCCATGATCTCTTCTCCAAAGAATTTTCTCTTCTATACCCTGAAGCCTATAGTCAGTATGGTCTTGTAAATTCCTGAGATGCCCTCAAGTCATCATTTCTCATACAAAGTGATTAGCATCTCTTTAGGGACCATAATCTCTTCAATAAGCACAACTTTCTTGACCTCAGCTTTACAAGCATTTTTCTGGCCAAACTGCAAGTTTTTGAGGTACTTAACTATGCTTTCTGCCTCTATTTCTCATAGTAAATCTAAAGCAGATAACAAAATCTATGCCACTCACTGAATGCTGTGCTACCCTGATAGTTCTACCACCAGATAAATCCACCCATGACATTTGAATTCAGTTTTACACAAAGTTAAAACATGGGCAAGATTTAGCCAAGTTCTTTGCCTGAATATAACATGAATGGCCTCTAGTCCAATCCCCAAAAGAGTTCTCATTTCCCTTTGAAACCTCCTGAACCCAGTCCTCATTCTTATAAGAATTCTGGTCTGAGCTGCTGCTACAATCTCCCATCAAATTTCAATTATAATATTTTAATGCTTTTTCAGCTTTCATCTCTAAACTTTTTAAAATTCCTCACACAAACCAGCTCCAAAGACTTCTAAACCACATGGTTAGGTTAGTCATAGTAACAATCTCACTTCTTGGTAACAATTTTTGTTTTAGTGAGCTATTGTGTCATTGTGACCAACATACATGGTAAGAACAAGTTAGAGGAGGGAAAAATTTATTTGAGGCTCATGGTTTCAGAAGTTTCAGTTCATAGAAGATCAACTCCATTGTTCTGGGTCTGACATGAGGCAGCACATCATGGCACAGGGACCAACAGGAATAATGCTCATCTCATGGGGGTTGGGGTGTCAGGGGGCAGAGTGTGAGAGAGGGGAAGGGCCACAGGAAGAATGCATTTATTCAGTGTATGCCCTCTGTAACCCATCTCTCCCAGTCACACCCCACTTGCCTACATTTACCACCCAGTCAGTGCATTTGAAGTAGGATGGACTGATTAGGTTATAACCATTACCACCCAATCATTTCATTTCTGAATATTCCTGTGTTAAAAGGAGCATTTATACCTCATGTCCAAACCATAACACATAATTAAGAGGAAAAAAAATCTCCCTGAAGGTGGAGCCAGAAGTCATAGAGAATAAGGGCTAAATCAGCTTGTCCAGGAGACCAGAGTCAGGGATTAATCAAGTAGCAGGCTCATTAAATATCTGCTTAGAAGGAATTCAAAATTTCTCAGGATTAGAAATTAATTTCCATTTTCAGTCATTGGATGTGTAAATGGTAGATAGCTTTCTATTTTTGTTGATAGGTTTCCAGAGCTAAGGGAGCAACTTCTAGACTTGATATAGAGAATACCATATACCACCCTGAGATTCTGAACTTGGTGCTTGATGGTAAGAGTGGGAGATTTTGGAGGTGTCCCTTTTGTAGAGGAGTATTAAATAAAAAATATTTATACACAAACTCAAAAGACTTTAATTGAACTAGGAATGATTTGAGAACTGGGCAGACCACAGAATCAGAATAGTTTCCGAGTGATGCTGGAGCCACCACATAGCTGGATAACATTTCATAGGGAGAGGGAAGTTATATGCAAAAAAGTGGAAATGAGGTACAAAGATAGCTGGACCTGTTAAATCTTGGTGTTGACATTATTTAAAGAAGTTTTGAGTAGTGATCTAAGGTTGACTATACTGGCTGCTTTGATTGGCTAAGATTTGGCTACTTCTTGCAAGGGTAGATTATAATCTGTTTACAATCAAATTAAGCTGCACTTCATTATGTACAAAGAAATTTTTGGGTCAAATTTATAGTATATGGAGGCAGCTTCATGCCACACTTAATTTAACTTAGGAGATGGGTGTAATTGTAATATCTGTGCCCAAGGGAGAGTGAACTGAATGTTTGGAGAAATGAAAGGGTAGACTGTGACTGGGTACTACAAGTCCTTACCCACATTTTCAGTTCCACTTCCCCTGTGCTTTCTTCAGTGGGTGGGACTAGATGACTGGTCCCTTAGCAGGGCTGTGTCTGTGAGGAGAGAAGCATGACTTCCAGGCCCAGAGCACATGGGGGTTGATATGCAGTTTTCCATCCTTTCCTTTCCTTCTATGGTGAACCTAAAGCTTTTGATTGAGATAGAGTTGCCATAAGATTGCTGCATTCTGGAAAACTGAGATTACCATGCACAGGACATCTGTCCAAGAGATTCTAGGTCACATGTGGACTTCACAGGAGCAGAAAAAAATTGCGTTTTACTACTGAGATATTAGGGGTTTTGATAATATAATCTGTTCTCATAGATGCATTTATTTTTGACTATTTAGTACTAAATAATTACATTCATGCATATGAACATACATACAGTCACTCTCTCTACTGTGAGTTCTGCATTTAACCAGCTGTGAATCAAAAATATTCAGGGGGAAAAAATTACATCTGTATTAAGCATATATAGTATTTTTCCTTGTCACTATCCCCAAAATAAATATAAGAAATTTTTTCATTGTATTAGGTATTATAAGTAATCTAAAGATGATTTAAAGTACACATGAAGATATGCATGGGCTATTTGCAAATACTATACCATTTTACATAAAGGTCTGAACATTTAAGTATTTTGGTAACCATGGGGGCATTCTGAGACCAAACACTGGTGGATACTGTGGAACATCTATATCTAATGGATTAAATAGTTAGAAAAGAATTCCAAATTTTAAAACAAGAAAATATGAGTAAATATTTAACTTGTCTGTAGCAAAGAAGGACTTTCTAAACATACTGTGGTAGAAAACCACACTGTTGAAAAGCAGATCTGACTACTTGCAAATAATATTTTGAATATCCAAAATATCATAAGCTAAGTGAAAATTAACGACATGCCTGGAAAAATGTTTTTGCAATAAAGGCTTAATGTCTTAATATTTAAGAAGCTCTAAAAATTATTAACTTGAAATACTGCCAACACATACATACAAAAAGGACAAAATATATGATCTTATAATAATTCATGAATACTGAAATACTGACAGGTATCTTCCAAAGACACTAGCATCTGAACCAGTGATAAGGGTCACATTCGAGTTCTTTGCTCAGTCAACAGTCACAGGACATTGTCAACACTGCCCCTGGAGTGCAAATAAGCACCCAGAAAATATTTGGTATGTGAAGGTGTATGAATATATACATATTTATAAGGGGCATGATAATAAATGATTTTGGATTTTAATTTTTTAATATTTTTTCTGCATCATGTCCAATTTTCTTTAATAAACACCTATCATTTAAAAAATAAAGAAAAATACTACATATATATTTTGGAAAACATTTTTTGGGAAGATTAAACTCAGGTCCTTGTGCATTCTAGGTGAGTGCTCTACCACTAAACTGCATCCCAGCCCCCAAATACTATAAATATTTATTTTGTTGTTGTTGTTGTTGTGTGTTTGTTTGTTTTGTTTTGTTTTGTTTTGATTAAGCAAGAGATATATCATTGATCTAGTCACAAACCAGAGAATCCTAAAGATAACAATGAATGTTTTCAACAAGCTCTTGTTTAGGAAGCCAACTGGTTGGATGGCATGATCTGTAAAGGGACCTAACCTTTTGGGAGACTGACATAAATAATTATTACCTTTTATGATATAAATGCTTTCAAAGAACAGCTGTAGTCTCTATTAAGAAAGTAGTATGCCCCTATGAGATTTTCCCATCCCTAAGATTAATATCCTTTTTGAGGAAGCCTGAGTATTTTTCTACCTTGTAATCGCACATGAAGAATTATTTTGTGCCATGCCACAGGTTAAATGCATATCATGAAATTCACTTTCCTCCCTACTGCCATTTCTGTCACTTAATTTGATGAAAGTCCACAAAAATACAGTATGACTCAGAATATTGGAGCTGCGGCTAAGCAACAAAAGTTTATTCAAAATTGATTTTCTTTCAGGAATCCTTGATATTCTTCATTCCAATTGTTCACATCAACTGTAGGGCTTGGTAAACACTTAAGGAAGTTGCCATGCACTGCAGCCTGCTGGAGACATGAAGGAATGTAGAGCAGGATAATCACAACATCATCAACACAATTCTCCAATGTAGCTGGCCAATAATGCTGTTCTAATTGAATAACTTATCCACAGCTATTTCCCCTGGGAGAGTCGAAGGCTGAGCCTTGGCAAAGAGGCAGATGGTGCCACATATACAATGAAACCTGTAATTTTCTCTTGCCATTGGACATGTTAACAGTGGGCCATTTCTGCTTATTCTTTAATATTTTATTTTAATAGTCCCTTCCCAAATTATAATGCACCATGAAGCAGCCAAATATGGATTCAGTGATACATATCATATTTAATTTATCATACCTCTAGCTCACCAAACAACTCACTTGGTAATCAGCAGCAGAATATGTCAGAGTCAGGTGCAAACTGAAATGAAAATGACAGAAAAGAACCCAATTAAAACGAAAAGGGGAGATGAGTCTTTAGGGTGGCACAGCATTAACTAGCAGCAACTTATGGAATATCAAATACATTCTAATTCTGATTTTTTAAACAGTAATTTGCTATGGAATATGCACACTGAAGGTATCTGGGAAGACAATGGGGAGGTTCTGTTTCCTGCTGTGAGATTGCTTCAACCACTGGTATTTGAAAAGGGATGAAGGTCTGTGTGGCTGCTTGATTTTTATCCTCTAGTAGCAGCCAAAGTTGGAAGACAGGGAAGCACAGGCTTTAAGGGCAAGCAGAGAGAGCCCATCAGTGGTCTAACAACACAACAGATGACAGGTCCAGAGGCGAAACAGGGCCACCAGCCCATCATCCAGCCTGGGCTGCCAAGGAGCAGCTGCAGCAATGGAAGATCACCCAGACTTGAGTGCTGAGCTCTGGCCAGGGCCAGAGTCTTTCATGTCTGGAAAGAGCCCACTCAGACCCCTTCCTAGAAAAGTGAAAAGGAACCAGGGTGGGAGTAGATGCAGAGACAGCAGACCACCTTATTACCCTTGTGCAGTGCTTCCTGGGCAGAAACCAAGCCATAAAGAATGTTCCATTCTGCAAAGCAATGTCTCTGTGGTTTACCTAAGAGGAGGAAAGCTTTTATGGCTGTAATGAGAAAATGTACCATTGCTGATATTTATCAGAATGCAAGGGAACAAGAAGAAAGGACTGAGGTCATAGGACAGCACAGATCTTCCTGTGGTCAGGGAAAAAAGGAGATCAGGTGGGGTTATTTTATTTTGGGAAGGTAAACTAGTGCTGCAGCCCCCTGACATGGATAATTCATGAAGCTTCTGGTCTGTATTAGACACCCAACATGCTTTTAAGAAAGAAATGACACAACAATTAATGTGTCAAATAATAATGTGCCACTTGGAGAAAGATAATTGTACCCAGCGTCAGATAGTTATTAGGTCAAAGCGAATGCTCATCCTTTCAAAGGCAGCAGCGTCTATTCAGTCTGGCATCCTACTGTAAGTACAGTATTGTGTTCATAATCACACAGGCTGCAGCCAGGAACAATGGGTTTTATCTGATTTTTCTCCATTTGGAATAATACCCTGATGATTCCCTGCACAGCGAACTCAGTCATGTGAAACACAAATGAGTATGCTTAAAGATGGAGTGCTACGCATGGAGGAGAGGTTTCTTTGTTTTTCACATAAAAGAAAGCATGAGAACTGTCCCTGAGAAGGTTGGAGTATATGTAACAAAAACTATCAGACCTGAGTTTGCTCATGTGTAAAAGATAGTCTTTCCTGCTGGTGATTTAATGCACCAAGATATCAATCAGTCACATCATGGCCTCAGAAGTCCTTGTTCAATTTCTGGTGCCATAACTTACTTGATGTGGGATTTGGACAAGTCATTTAACCTCACTGAGATTCTGTTTCCTCATTCAAAAAATAGAAATTGAAAAACCTGCTATATATTTAGCTCCCTCTGTTGAGGAGGTCAAGAAGAAAGGAGATGAAAAGGTGTTTTGTATATATGAAGGACCATGTAAAGGTTATCTTGTGGGTATCTCCATTATGTTATCTTATGAATGCTCTGGATTAATTAATGCTTAATTAATCATCAAATCTGTCATCTTTTAAACAGAGACAGTTTAACAAAAACTGGGCAATGACTTAGGTTCTTAAAATTCAAAGGACTTCAGAGTGGATGGAGGATATTAAGACCAACTACTCAAGACTGAACTAAATACTTCATCCAACCAAGAATGAGGAACTGAAATGTATGCTTATTACATGTACATTTACTCCTGCTTCATTTATTCAAGCATGAATTAGTTATTCTTAGAAAAAGAGAAGCACTTCATTTGGGGATATTTTATCTGCATGGTCCACCAAAATGGTTATTGTCAAAAGTATTTTAAATAAATAAAATATCACTATGTGTTATGTAAAATATTCAAAATGTTCAATAGAACTTTGTGGACAAGAAGAGTTTGTACACCTTGTCCTTTTGTGAGGAGCCATTCCTAAAGGATAGCTTGACTATGTGTACCATTGATGGGAAAAGAAAATTTAAAAGAAAAATGGTACCATCTTTGACTTTGAGCGGATTATTACATATCTTACCTGTAAGGAGGTCTTGTTAGAGGAATTCAAACTAATGTATAAAAGATAAATAATTACAGTAAGTAGTACTGTATTAAGACAGAGGGATACAGTAACTTAACCTGCTAAAGATAAATACTACTAATTCAGATCAGAGCATACAGGTACATCTGTTATAAACCACATGTGTTCCCCCCAAACCTTGTATATTTGCAGAGTGCTTAAAAATTAACAGCACTTACACAAAATATGATGTCAGCATGAGTCAGTGCCCTGCTCAAAGTCTTTTTATAAATCTCTCTTGCAACTGATACTGCATCGCTTCCGCCTTTTCATATTCAATAGAAGTAACTCACTAAGTCCAGCTCCCCTTTAAGGGAGAGGAATCAGTAACTGCTCATTTGTGATCAGTTATTGCAGGATGTCTCTCAGGGGTCAGAGGAGCACAAGGAAGAGAGAACAACATAGGTGGAAAGGCTTACAGGGTTGAGGTGTAAAACCTATAAACTCATAAGCCCATGGTCCTTGGGGTCACTGGATATTGGCAGTCACAGAGGGAGCCCCATGGCAACAAGAATAAAATCAGCATGAGCCCTGTCCTCTCTTACTGGAGGGCAGAGGGAGGTGTTGGCAAGAGTCCCAGGTTTTGAGCAGCTTGGGGGAAGGGCATCAAAGCAGATTCTCTTGAATTGATCGGTAATTCCTGGCATGATTCCAAGGCATGAATCAGGCTACTCTTCTTTCAAGTTATTGCCTAGAAAATAATCATTTTGTATTTGAGAATACTAAGCAATGCTATGAACTATGGTCTTCTTTAGACCTGACCATCTCTTTCAGGAAGGCAAATGAACCATTGGGTACAAGAGGCTTAAGCACAATTTTAAACCAGTATTTTGTGATGATAATTACTGGACAAACCCCTGGCTCCTGCTACCCTTCCAGACTTGGGAAGCACCAATGGTGCTAGGTTTCACATGGCTTTATGGTCCATTTCCCATAAAAACCACTATCCTAGGGAGTGGCCTATTCTCCAGTCCCCATGAGCCATCTGTTCCCTAAGGTTTTCACATTCTCTTTGCTGGGCCGGTCCTTGTAACACTCTAATCCCTCACCTCAACTCTATCAACTTTTGTTTTCTCCACTGTACCTCCATACATGCTCATGGTTCCAAGGTCACGTGGATCCTAGATGAGTGATTCTCATTCTGGGACACCACCAATCCCAGGGACCTACCCCAGACAATTTTTTAGAATTATTTCTGGTGATTTGAAAGGGTAACTAGAGCTAAGAAACCCTAACCTTAATTTTAAGCATCCTACTTAGAAGCCACATTTTCTATCTGGCCTTGTTCAAACACTCTTCACTTCATTGTCTTATTAACCTCATAGTGACCTGTATTCCATTGACACAGTTCTGTACTACAGAGCCTCTCATGTTCAAGGTCTATAATATCTTTTTAATTCTTTCTGTTTTTAATACCTTCCTGAAAAAATCACAACTCAGATTAAATGAACTCTCCACTTCATTCATATTGGCATCCAAGAGGCAGAATATTATTAGGGAAAAAACACCTGCCACATGTGATGGTGCTCATCTGTAATCACAGAGAATTGGGAGACTGAGGCAGGAGGATCTCAAGTTCAAAGTCAACCTCAGCAACTTAGTGAGACCCTAAGCCACTCAGTGAGATCCTGTCTCTAAACAAAACATAAAAAGGACTGGGGATGTGGCTCATTGGTTAAGTCCCCATGGGTTCAATCCCTGGCACAGAAAAAAAAAATTACCTAATGGTGTGGACCAGACTTGTTTCAATTTAATATCAAAAGTTTATGTAGATTTTTAACATCTCCAGATGGTCTTTCTGTATTTTCCTTTATAGTTTGGATCTTAAATGACCCCCAAAGGCCATGTGTTAAAGGCCTGGGCACCAACTTGTGGCACTATTGGGAGATGGTGGAAACTTTAAGAGGTGGTGCCTTGTGGAAGGAAGTTAAAGCATGAGTTAGGCCAATGGAGTCATGTCCTTGAAGGGAACACTGGGATCCTGGGCCCTTTCCCCTCTCTTCTCTTTGCTTCTTGGCCAACTTAAGGGGAACAGCTCTCCTCTGGTACATTCTCCCACCATAAGTTACTCTGCCATTACAATCCCAAAACAAGATGGCCAAGGGATCACAGACTAAAACCATAAACCTCCTTTAAAAGGTTGTTTATCCTCCTGTGAGGTTGTTTATCTCAGGTATTTGTCATAGTGAAGACAGCTGACCAACATTTTTTTCTAGTTATTTTACTTTTCTGATTCTTCTAGGTGATTATAATATATTACCTCTATAATGGGTCAAATAGATTCCCCCTGAAAGATATGTCCAAGTCCTAACCTAATACCTGCAAATGTGACCCTTCTTGAAAATAGAGTCTTTTTTGCAAGTGTAATTAAGGATCTCAATGTGAGATGATACTGGATACAGGGTGGGCCCCATATCCAATGATGAGTGTCCTTATTAGAGATAGGAGAGGGAAGTCTGAAACATAGAGGACCAGGGAAAAATGTCGCACAAAGACAGGCAGACGAGTTATGTTGCCATGAGCTAAGGAAGGCCAGCAGTCCCCAGACACTGGAAGAAGCTGAAAAAGTTTCTCCCTCAGAATATCAGAGGAAGCATGGCCCTGAAATCACCTTGATTTTGAATTTCAGGTCTCCAGAACCAAGAGTGAACAAATTCCTGTTGCTTATAGCCTCCGGGTTTGTGGTCATTTGTTATGGCCGTAGAAAACTAATGAACTGATACAACCTTTCATCTCAAAATTCCAATCCCTCCACTTCTTCCTTCTCTGCTCCCCTTATAGATGATCTCATCCTGTATTTTATTAGTAAAAGAGATGACAGTCAAATGAAAAATCTCATCTTTCCACCAAACCTATAAACCCACATGCATCTGTATGCTTAGTCACCTTCCTATCAGAGGCTGCTTGTCCACTACTCTTTTTTACTCATGAATATGTTCAGTTATTCTTATTTTTGTTCTTTTACTATTATCGGTATGTACCAGATCTTTTCCATTGGTTCAAAAACATGCTTTGACATGGTATTGGCACCAAAATAGACAGGTAGACCAATGATACAGGATAGAAGACACAGAGACATACACACATAAGTACAGTAATCTCATACTAGACAAAGGTGCCAAAAACTTACAATGGAGAAAGATACCTCTCCAACAAATGGTGCTTGCAAAACTGGAAATCCATATGCAGTAAAATGAAATTAAACCCCTATCTCTCACCCAGTACAAAACTCAACTCAAAATGGATCAAGGATCTAGGAATTAGGCCCAAGACCCTTCACCAAATAGAAGAAAAAGTAGGCCCAAATCTCCATCATGTTGGCTAAGGAACAGACTTCCTTAACAAGACCCCCATAGTGTAAGAAATAAATGCAAGAATCAATAAATGGGATAGATTCAAACTAAAAAGCTTTTTCACAGCACAGGAAACAATCAATTATGTGAAGAGACAGCCTACAGATTTGGAGAAAATCTTTTCTACCAGATAGAGCAATAATCTCCAAAATTTATAAAGAACTTAAAAAATTTTACACCCAAAATACAAAGAACCCAATCAATAAATGGGCTAAGGAACTGGGCAGACACTTCAAAGAAGAAGATCTACAGGTGATCAACAAATATATGAAATAGTGTAATTAGAGAAATGGAAATTAAAACCACCCTAAGATTTTATCTAACACCAATTACAATGACTATTATCAAGAACACAAGCAATAATAAGTGTTGTATGTGCATGCAATAATAAGTGCATGGATGTGGGGAAAGAGGCACACTCCTATATTGCTGGTGGAATTGGAAAGCAGTATAGAGATTCCTCAGAAAACTTGGAATGGACCCACCATTTGATGCAACTATCCCCCTCCTCGATTTATACCCAAAGGACTTAAAATCAGCGTATTTCAATGATGCTGCCACATCAATGTTCATAGCACTCAATTCACAATAGCTAGATTGTGGAACCAACCAAGATGTCCTTCAATTGATGAATGGATAAAGAAACTGGTATATATACACAATGGAATATTACTCAGCCATAAAGAAGAATAAAATTATGGCATTATACTGGTAAAAGGGTGAAGTTGGAAAATATAATGCTAAGTGAAATAGGCCAACCCCAAAAGCCAAGGGCCAAATGCTTTCTCTGATAAGTGGATGATGATACATAACATGGGGTGTGGTGGGGGTTGGGGAAGAGAAGAATGGAGGAACTTTGGATGGTGTAGAGGAAAATGGGGTGGGAGGGGGTGGGGGAAGGAAAGATAGTAGAATGAGACAGATAGTATTACCTTATGTATATGTATGATTACATGAATGGTGTGAATCTACATCATGTACAACTGTAGAAATGAAAAGTTGTACCCATTTGTGTACAATGAATCAAAATGTAGTCTGTTAAAAAAATTTTTAAAAGCATGCCTTGATATTGTCTCTCTTAAAAGTGAGTATGTGGTATGTGTATGGATGTTTATATACATGTTTTCTTTTCCTTGACATGATACCCCTCCTCTTGTTTATTTTCTTTGTTCCCACTGATATTTATATTCCTCTAAAAGCTGTCAAGATTCACTATTTCCACTTTCTCACTTTCCCTTTTCTGCTCAATTTATTTTAATCAATTTTCTCTTTCCATCACTCCACTGAAATACCTGCTATCAAGGTCTCTAATATTTTTGATTAAGCCAAACCCAATAGCTAGTTCTCTGATTTTATTTTTCCCAAACTTGAAAGAGTTGACACAGTTTACCACTCCCTCCTATCAACTCCTTCCTGCCCCAGTACTCTGTAAATCTGACCCATTATCATTTCCAGAAGGGATTGAAATGATTGGAGAATGACATTTGTAAGTAAGCTAGTAATTCTAGTCTTTGTGCATTTTAGGTGTGTCTTTTTAAAGCTTGATACAGGGTTTAGGATTAATTATTTTGTTTTACTTTTATTATACTCATGTACATGAGCCAAGTGTTTTAGGAGGATATTTAGAGGTAAACTGAAAAGTCACAGTAACAAAAACAATTATTTTAAAGCAACACTGAAATCTCTATTAGCAGGTCTCACTGATAAAACATAATTACAGAATAAGATTGCCCAATATTCTAAGGAAGCTAATTCTACATTTTTTTCTCATGTGTTATGCTTGCTGTTTCTTCTGCCTCTGTGGCAGATAAAGAATGTGTATAAGTGCTATGCTTAGTTCTCAGAGTAGAATTCTAAGTTGGGAACTCAGAGCTTAGTATCCAGAGTGAGGTTGGGCTACGGATGAGTTTGTGATGACAAGTGTGAGACTTGAAATAGAGTCTTGTCTAACAGGAATGTTTATAAGTAATGTCCTGATATGACAAATGAAGACTAGCAGGAATCCAAGTTAATATACAGAGGTGTGAGGCATGACCATGATTTGTCTTTGTTCATGAATATGCATTTTACCCAGGGACCTATTCAGGCTAAAGCAAAAAGAAAGGAGAAAGAGAAGGTCAAGGAAAAGGAGGAGAAGGAGAAGGAGAAGAGAAGGAGAAGAAGGGAGAGAGAAAGGAAGGAGAGGACACAACCACCATCACCCAACCCCATGCAAGAAAATTGGTAATTATATCTTCCCATTCTTTTAGCTCTCTGGAGTGATCATTTTTCCCTTCCCATATTTCCCCAATGGGATTTCCCAGTCACCACCAGTGCTGACTTATGCACTCCTTTTCATGTCACTTCCCTTCTCCACTCCCCTGCTCCTGTCCATATACTTCCCAAATAACTTTCTCTCAAAGTCTTGCCTCAGGATCTTTAGATGAATGTATGAAAGCCAAGACATCATCTAAACTATTGGATGCCTTGGTCCCAGAGAAGGGTATGCATATATTAGAGGTTGGATTGTATCCTTCCTGGTTTTTTTTTTTTATTTGTTTGTTTTGTTTGTTTTGTTTTCAGTGCTGGGAATCAAGTCCAGGGCCTCATATACATATGCAAGTATTCTACCAGTGAGCTGCAAACCCAGTAAGTTTGAAATCTTAATTCCTCAGCATTTTATTTTGACATAAGGTAATTTGCAAATGTAATTAGTCAAGATTAAAGTGAATCCCTATGTTTTAGTCACCTTTTTTAATAGCTGTAACCAAAAGACCCGATGAGAATAGTTAAAGAAGGAAAAGTTTATTTGGCTCTCAATGTTTTAGAAATCTAAGTCCATAGATGGTCAATGCAATTACTCTGGGCCTCAGATGAGGCAGAATCCCAATGTGGAGGAGGAAAGCAGCTAGAGACACCACCATCAGGAAGCAGAGGGAGAGAGTGTTCCATCACAGACAAACTATATGTCCCCAAAGCACACCCCTAATGACCACCTCCTCCAGCCACATTCTACCAGTCTATGGTTACACCCAGTTAATCCTTCTTAGGAGATTAATGCAGTGATTAGTTCAAGGCTTTCAAGACCCAATTACTTCTCATCTAGAATATCATGCTTTGCCTTGTTAGAAATACTGAGGTGCCACAAGAAATCAAACACATGCTCAGGACTGGGTGGGCAAGGTCAAACTGTACTTCTGCAGAAGGGTGCATCCCCAAAGGGAATCCAGTGAGCACACACACACCTGGCAGTCTGCCAATTTTTATCCCTAGTGAGGCACTGCACCTCACTCTGATAGGAAGAGCTCAGGGGAACTATTTACTCAATTAGGTAATTTAAAATTGCGGAGGGCATGAGAAAGGGCTACAGTTGTGATTGAATACCTATTAGAAAATTTAAGAATGACTTCATTCTGACCACATGGTTTCCTAACTTAAGATGGCCCCATTATATACCTGAAATTTAAGTTACAGTAAACATACCTATGTTGCATTATAAGTTTAACTTTGATAGAAAAGAAAACATAAATCTTATAGTCTTACACATGAACTTTTGGGGAATACTTCTTATCTAAACCATAATACCTTAATTCAATATGACTGAGATATTTATCACAAAGGGAGGAGAATTTGGACCAAGAGACAGACAAGTACACAGTTATGGGGAACACCATGTGAATGTGAAAGTAAAGATGGGGGTTGCTATGGACTGAATGTGTCCTTCAAGAATTTATGTTTGAGGTCATAATTCTCAATGTCACTGTATTTTGAGACAGGGCTTCCAAGGAAGTAATTAAGGATAGATGAGGCTATAAATGTTGAACCCCAATCTATTAGGATTAGTGTGTATATAAGAAGAGACATCAAAAGGATCCTCTCTGTATCTCCACAACCATCCTCTACCCTTTGCCTTGTGAGTACACCATCCTCTGTGACCCACAGCCTGACTGAACAGGGACTCTACTGCTGTGTGTTTCCACCAGACAGTGAGAGACTTAATCAGATTTTGGACTTGCTCCTAAGGGTAGAATTGTGTCTGCCACTGTCCAGATTTTTATTTTCTTATGACATTTCTCCAGCACTTCTTAACAGATCTTGGACCTTTATTCTTTTGCTCATTTTTTTCTCATGACTTCTTTAGCAAAATGGTTTATAGAAATCACAATACAGAACAATTGTAGCAAATTACTGTAAGTAAATGTTTTACTTTTGTAGAAAAGCATGTGAATGAATATGATGCTCACAACGACTTTCTTTTTCTTGGTCCTCAGGAGAAATAATCACAAACTAAACTTTTAAAGAAATTCCCAGAAAAATAAAATAAGTTAATCAAAACTTAAGGAAAATAAAGGAACCAAATAAATAATCTAGGTCCTGGAGCAGAAAGAGCCTTGGGATTGAGATGAGAATGTGTGGACTCTAAGACTGGCTTTGCTGCTATTCATAAGGTAAAGCAGTCAGTCTCCCTTCCTTCTAGCCCCATTATTCATCTGCAGGGTGATGGAATTGGACTCAGATACCTCTAAAACTCATAGGCTTTTCAAAATTCCAGTATTCCTGAGATTTGTGTGACTCATCCCCACCTGTGCCAGGCTCTGCTCCTGGCAGGATTGGGGGCCATGAAACTGATGAAGTGGACCCAGGTGGCGACTGGAGTCTCTGGCTTTCCTGCATAATTCAAATGCCAGACCCAACCAACATCAATGCATTGGCCAGCAAAGACCTCGTGGAGACTTGTCAAATGCTCAACATTTATACCCATAGATTTTCTCATTATTATCTTCAGCTTCACTGTGCTTTTTGTTTCATTTTGTTTTTTAAATTGTTTGGAACACTTTATTTTACTAGAAACTTTGACAGTACTGGCAATCATGGTAACATTTCCCCCCACACTGTGATTTAATGTGTAGCTAGCCTTTTTCCAAAGCATTACCTATTACAGATGTGTGAGCTCTGTTTTCTCTTGTTCCAAGATCAGTTTTCCACCCTTAGGTGTAAAGGACCAAAGAACTATTTGGATTTAAAATATTCTTTCTTTTAAGGTTCTTTGGCTCTATTGTCATTAAAATAATAAATTCTGAAATACAATTCTATGTTCTATATTATCCTATAAAAGAGCATATTCTTTCATCATTGAAAGAGGTGTTAATGCTGGAATTCAGAGGAGGTGGAAGATCAAACCTGAGTTATGGCACTGTAAAGCCTTCAAGTATGAAGTGGAGTTTGGTTTGGGCATTAAAAGAGTGTTCTTAAAGGCAGTTGTGGAGGGAGGCATTATCAGAGAAGACTGATGTGAAGCAAGAGTCAAAATAATTGCATTGACCATGTTCAGAGATATATTTAGATCTCCAGTTTGGATCAGGTAAAAAAGCATGTAAAAGTAACTGTTAAGTGGACTTTCTTTGGGGATATTGAAAATGTGTGAAACTGGATAGAGGTGCTGTTTGTACAACATTGTGAGTGTACTAAATGTCGTAGAATCAACCAGGATTTATTTTATGCTCAGTTTTACCTCCATAAGAAAGAGGAAAAGGAAAACAAAGGGCCTTGAATGGCAGGTCCTTGTGATTTCTGCTTAATCTGGCAAGCAGTGTGGGGACTTTGAAGACTATGGCAGATGAGAGGTCACAAGACAAATATAACAAATGTTCAGAAATAGAGAACATGTTGACAATCAGGAGATGGAAGTATACTTCAGATGGGAAGACCAACTATATGGTTATTAAAAGGATCTGCCTTGTAGCTTAAAATTCAGTTATCTTTCCTTGGAATAGGCTTTTTTGAAAATTTCTAAACACACACAAAGTTAAAGAAAACAGTTTAATTAATACACATACATATCAACCAAATTAAAAAAAATTAACATTTGGTTGAGTCTACCTGCTATCCCTCACTCCACCCTCACTCTCCTCCATACACATTTTTATGTTGGGTCCTGCAGTATTTTAATACAAACTCTAGACATCATAGCATGTCATCTAGAACAACAAACCAAACCACATCTCAAATTTATGAGGACATTTCCCCTTCTCTTTATTTCTCTTCCTACCAGATAATGAGTTCACCTAACAGAAATAAGGACAAATTCTTAATTCTATCCAATCTTCTCCTGATTGTATAAAATATGTTTGAAAAGTTCAGTTGTTCTAAGCAGATCTACAGAGGGACCATATATTGTATTTAGCTATCATGTTTCTTCAGTGTCTTTTATCCTACACAATACTACACTGATACTTTTTTTTGGTATACCACTGATTTATTGGAGAAAATGTGTCATTTGTCTTACTGAATAATCTGCATTCTGACTTTGACTGCTACCAAATGATTTCATCTCAGGCCAGGGGAAAATACCTCCAGTTCAATCCTGTTTCCTATTGACATGAAGATGGTGTCGAGAAATAATAATCAAAGAGTTAAAGTGTTTATTGTTACTAGTTGTTATTGCTTCCAGGTATTTTCAGAGGACAGAGCTGAATATGCATATATTTATGAGAAAAGACAATGCATGAATTTATAGTTTTATTTTTAAAATCAAATTTAAGATAACATAGTTTCAGTTAATGGTTGAATATTTGTATTTATAGTCTCATGTTGAAAAATATTAATTTTTAAATTTAATTAATAAGATTGTGTTTATAAAATAAATTTAACATAGCCATAATATTCCTAGTAACAATAAATCTACTGAAAGGAGCTTGCATCTTGATGGACAGGAGACATCTTCGATATCCTTCCTTCAACCTCATTCACATTGGTGATGTGCCAATCCCTCTTCACTTTATTTTTGAATGCCTGTCAAAACTGGCTCTCCATTTCCACACCTACACTCTTTGCTGTTTATCTATCCTTCTGGACCAGAGTATTTCAACAGTTTCATAATCTGTTCCTGTCCCACCCATATCCTCTTCTAAGACAGTGCTTTCATGTCTGTCAGAGGTATATTTCTAAAACAGATTTTTGATACAAACAAATAAGTTCAAACAATCAATCTTCAGTGACTCCTCATAGTCTGCAATAATGGAAACCAGACTCATTTTCCTGCAGGTTAAAGTCCCCCCTTTGACAGGGTAACAGATACTCACCAGTCCTCACAGTCTGCAGCTTCCACTCCTGTTAGGAGCCCTGCCCCTGTGGATACAGAACTCAGTACTGGGGTGTATCCACTGCATATACGATGGACTAGAAAAGGAACCGTATCACACACCTTTGGAAAATAACTTTAAAAGTCCTCCTTAAATGTCTCCTTTTTTCATCCTGAAGTCTCTATTCAACCATTTCCACCCTCACTTGACTCCCTTTCTAAGCATATTTATTATTTATTTGTTGTGGTGCTGGGGAAATAAACCCAGGGCCTTCTGCTTGCAAGGCAAACATTCTACCAACTGAGCTATATTCCCAGCCTCTCTAAGCATATTTAATCTCATTAACTCTTTGGCTCTTTTTCTTGAACTTTTGAAATGGAAACTTTACATTTTATCTGTTTCCTACACAGAATAATTATTTCTCTCCCAGTTCACACCTTGACGCTTATGTCTGTAAAACCACCAGTACACGAAGTAAAACAATAGTATTTTTGGTAACAGTACTTATTATCGTACAGTTTAGCAGCCATATTTTACAATTTAAATATCTCTTTGCATTTCATCCACGCTTCAATGACTTATTTATATTTTATACAACTAGTTGCTCAGGTATCACAGAGTCCTCTTTTTCTATTTTAACACATTGTTTTAAACTGCCTTGCTTATGTTTTGTTTCAAGATTATACTACACTCCATTGAGACAAAATTCACTTACATTTTTTTTTACTTTTGTAATATTAAAACAATATGGTAGATATATTTCCCATTATATCTACCGATTTTATTCCAATTATCATTCAAAATTCTGCTTGTATTTTTTTTTTCCTATTCTGATTTCAATCTGGCACTTAGAATTGCAGGAGTTTATCAATGTCCCATTTTAGTCATTTGTGTGATAATAATATGTCTATGATTGTAATTTGCCTATGTCTACATATGTCTTCATTGTTAGGATACATTTTGCTCAGAGAGACCTTTTTTATACACATTAATGTCACTCAGAAACTTAATAAATTGTAAATTGAAACACATAATCCAATTTACTATTTATTACCCAGATTTAAATAACCTAATATTATCATTGTTTTCATTATGTCTTCTAAAATTCAATAAGGAATATTATCAAAGAAGAACATTTTGGACTTTGTTGATAATCCAATATATTTTACAGATCCTCTCACTAGATAAGCAGCACATTTTCTAAATTTTGCAATTGATTGCACGGTCACATTTGTTTCTTTCTCCTGGCTCAGTGGAGAACCCACTGCTTCCATGTTATTTCTCTTTTCATGTCTGGGCTTTTTAACTCTTCCCCATGTTCTGTCTATTAATTGTCTTCCATGTGAAATTACCAGGACTAGTGACAGTTCCTGAAAAATCATTTCTTTACAAAATAAGAGCCTATGTATTGGAAAAATCTTTTCCACCCAACAAACTACAGTTATGCATTATGAAACTGAATCTTACTGAATCCTCACTGAAGTGTGTATGGATGGGGTACATTGCTAGGCATTATCATTCAAATCAGGTACTCACAGACAAAAGAAAACAGGACAACTTGGTACCTGACGAAGTGTGGGTTGTGTACAGATGTGCTGAAAAAAAATTCACGCATAAAATAAACTGTTAATAAATGTAATTATTCTACTGCTTCCTCTTGTAAGTCCTTTCCTTAGGGAACTATAAAAAAGCCAGATGCTGATCTGGGAAATGTCCCAAAATTATTCTTTTTAAAAATATTAACATTCTATTACAAAAGGTCTTCCTGGAATTATACTGAAACTCAACTCTGACGACTATCAATGTTTACAAGCAATGGTATATTGGAGCAAAAGTCATGGTTTGAGAGTGACCACTTTACAATGGATTATGAGTAATTTGAGCTTTAGAATTGTTTTTACATCTGATCCCATCTCCAAAGACACATAGAGCTCTTCCTGTGATTGTTGGTGTTAAACATGAGAGAGGTGTTATTTGTGTTGTTCCAAGTGTGAAGTGGCTGCCCAGCCCCTCTGCCCCCACTGGGGCAGTGGGTTGGTAGTAAATGTCATGATTGCTGCATCTGCAGATCCCAGGCAAATAGCACTGTGGTGCCATCTTCTCTCTGCTGAGTTGTAGTGGAACTTGTGAATTTGATTTGAACTGAAAGGTGGAGGGAAGAGGATACTATTTCTCCTTTCTTGCTAAATGCAGACGAATTCCTCTGTGATCATGGTGCTGTGGAGGTGAATGCAGGCAGGGTAACACAGAAGCACACCTGTCACTTTATGAAGCCCAGCACTCACTGTTTTTACGATACCAATTTTAGCATCCGGTTTAGTATCCTGACAGAGTAAGAACTTACAAATGTTTTTGTGGATTAGAAGATTATGAATTTTAAAGAAGACCTTGGGCTTACTAAATGGAATAAAATGGGACCATCAAGATTTGGTGCCAAAGGAGTTTTGGGAATGAAACTTTTAAAATAACAGGACATGAGACTTCCAGCGTCAGTGACCCTGCGCATATTGGAACTAGATCTGTGTTGTACAATAAAGGAATTTATAGTGTGGTTTGACTTTACACTGAAAGATCAAAATGGAAGGGTAGGCATTATGATATGTCTATAATATGGGATATGATGATATGTCTAACTTTTCTCCATTATGCAAAAGAAACATATTATAAATGGCAAGAACCTTATGAAAACACTAGAAAGCTAAAGTAATGATCCTATGAAATGAACCACCTGGTTCTTATAAAGAAATAATCATCCACCAAATTACCTTGGGTTCTATGTAGTCTAGTGGGTTTGGGGGAACAAAAGTTACTTAAGTGTACTTATAAAATGTACTGTTGGATGAAGAAAAAAGTGAAATGTAATGAGTGGTTTTAATCTGAAGAACACAAAGGCTGCTTTTGCCATGTGGTGACTTATATCGTGTATGACTCCAAAACCATTCTTGAAATCATGTGGTAAGTACTTTCAGGGTGGAAGCCAATCCTACTTAGTTCATTAGACAGAGGATAACTATGCATACTCAAAAGAGTTCAAGCTTGGAGGGAAAGATTTTTCACTAGTGCTCAAGTACTTCCTGTCAGCATGTAAGAAGAAGAGTTCTAAATTCAGGAGGATGAGCACTAGGTGCCACAGTGAACCAAGAGCAGTTTCCTTGGTGCATAAACAAAGACTAAGACAAAAGATAAGGAAGATGCTGCCTCTGAATTATCAATCTAAATCTTGACAACTTGCCCAAATTGAAAATATTTTAGGCTTGAGGTGTTGAATTAAGATTCCCCAAGTGTGCCCTTTTTCTATAGAATTGTCCATTTTAGTACTTGCCACACAGTTGTGTACCTAATTTGCTTGTGGATTTTTTATTCCCTAAGAACTCATCATGTGGTTAAAGGAAGCTTCTCTCTGAGATTTCTTTGCTTCCCCAATGCTGAGATACATGACTGGCATTAACAAAACACACAGCAGTTGAGAGCAACCCAAATTCCCTGTGATGCCATGATCTTAAGACCAAGTAGGGTGAACAGCTGTGAACTTTAGGTTATGATTTATTTTCTTTCATTGGAATAAATTAAAAAGGACAACTAATTTTGGACAACCACTAACCTCTCAGTTAATTATATAATTTGTGAAATTCTCATTTGGATCTGAGAAAATTCATAGATACCCCATTTGAAGTATTTTAACTCTTTGAGATGAAAGAAAAACTTAAGTACTTTCCAGAGGACTGCACAGGCAGTAGAAGATGGAGATGATCATGTGTTTAGGAGGACGCTGAACAGCGAGAGCTGCTTTATGGAGTTTGTGAGGGTGCATAACTACATCCACTGTTTGTTCAGTTTATGTGAATTTTGTTTGAGATTTCTATCTTACATCTATGGTTAATAGCAGTTGGATAAATAGGACTTTATTTTGGAGTAAAGGACATGTTAAAAAGGTAAATGAGGATATTTTTACCTAAGCGTTATATTTAAAGGCACAAAAGACAGAAATTATTCAAAGAAAGACTGTAAAGAATGGAGAAAGGGGGGAAAAGGAGTATTTTTGGTTTTGTTTTTGTTTTTTAAGTCCCAAAATTTCTTTAGTAAGGATTGCTGAAGAAAGATCCCAAGAGAATTAGGTGAAGCAGAGGAGGAGAGATGTCGATAGTGAGATACACACACAATGGAGGTAGGAAGGTGTCACCAGAGAAGACTACTAATGATACTAATGATGGCAATGATGAAGATGGTGATTGTGCAGGAGTGGTTGGAAGAAGCTATGTTGGCATGACACTTACACCAAGCCACATCATTCTCATAACAAATAATAAGCAATATTATTATCTACCTTTTACAGATGTGGGAATGGCAATCTGTCCAGTCACACAGCTGAATAATGGAGAATGCAGGAAACAAATTGAAGCAGGCTACCTCTAGAACCTGGAGAAATAGGACTTGGAATAAAGTTGCTGAAAAATTGACTCTTTCTCTGAATCAGGAGGTCACCAAATATGTGTATCAGGGCCTTTCATGGAATCTTTTTCAACATTTCAGCTACTCATGAGAATATTATAAGGTTAACTTTGATGTATTCTAATTGTTCAAATATATATGCATTTTGCAAAGACATACTAGGAAATAAATAACAGATTTCCAAGTAAGGCTGTAAATGTTGTCTTTGCCTATAATATAGCTGTCATAGAGCTAATTTTTAATTTTCACTTTTAATTGACCTGCTTGTGAAAATCTTATTTCTTGTCTCTCCCTTTCTGGATTTATCATCTCCTGTTTTCTTGTTCCACCCTGTGTGTGTGTGTTCTGGTTTAACAGCATAGCAGTGGAGCCATTATGTACATAATTATTTCCGTAGACCATCCTGTGGTTGTGGTGTGGTCAGAGGGGATTGTGGCAGCTCAGAGAAGACCCAATATTCCTTGCCACAGCCACATTAGACACTGGTAGACTGACCCAAGGAAAGTATAACCAGCAAAGGAAGTAACCAACTGGGTGCCTCTCTGAGCACACACTGAACAAGGTGTAGTGACTCCAGGGGTAAATCTTTCACCCAGAAACTGTGGGTTGCTCTGTCCTGGCACCTGCATGTCATGTATTCAGATCTTGGGAAAGGGCTGTAGTTTTTTTAAACTCAGAAATACAATGTACAAACCACAAAAATGGGAAGTTATACTCCATGTATTATTGTTGCTGAAAGTTTGAGCCTTGTCCCCAATGCCAACCCAATAATGAGGACATGTTTTTGAGAAAAAGGGAAAAGAAGATGTATTGCTTTGCTAGCAAAAGAGAAACATAGGGAACTACTGTCCCAGAGGCTGATTCTACCTATCAGTAGAAACAGGGGACTTTTACAGAGGTGATTCAAAGGCTATATTCCACCCATTCTATGTGGGCATTGCAATTCACTTGTTAATTTGGGAGAGAGTCATTTCTAGATCTTCTGGTACCACCCCCAAAGTCTGAATTACTTCATTCCTATGATGGGTGTGTGCTCAAGGACAGAGAAATCTGCCTAAAATGGGTAAGAAAGGTAATCCAGTTTCCACTGAGATTAGGGAGGGGGAGAGATTAGGGAGAAGCAGGGAGACAGAAAAAGAAAGAAATATATCCATTTTAAAAATAAGTTGCAGTGGCAGAACAGCAAGGGCTATATTCAAAGCATAAAGTGGACCACTGTTACATTATGATATATCAAAATACATTCTAATGTCATGTATAACTATAAAGAACAAATTAAATTTTTTTAAAAGAAATATAATGTACACTTCTGAAAAACTGATTGTTTGGCTTCTTGACTGTTCTAAGTATTATAAGTATACTTAAAAACTGTCTCACTAGCAAAAAGAAAATTAGAAGGGAAAAGAGTTAGATTCTTCCACATTCCCCACCACCCTGTGGCCAATTCATGAGCAGACTAGACACATACCAGAAGTGTTTTAGTATTTAGGAATCCAGGCATGCTTGTCTCCTAGGTAAATGTTTAAATGAGCACCAAAATGGAGCTATGCACTAGAAGAATCATGTGTTAGGTTGACTCAGTAGATGATGCCTTGGCAGAAAACTGACAAAAAAGAGCCTGAAGCTTATTGTCTCCCTCATTGACTTTGAGGGCAGAGTCATGTCTGAATTACCTTCACATGGATGGCGTCTACCAGCCTGCCTTAAGTCTGAAAAAAATGTTTGCAAAAATTAACAGCTTAAATCAGGAATCTTCCAGCTAGGTCCCCTGGGCAACAGAAACTCTTTAGGCTTTCCTCCAAGGCAGATGAGGCGACAGAGGAAGAGGGTGCCTACAAGCAAGGCTCAGCCTCTATCTGGCTTCACCCTATAGCTCTGCTTTTATCTCTTTGATCAGTTTATACTTCATGTCTTAAGACTATGATCAAACTGTGATAGTGACAATGGCATCCAGTATTTTAAACCATGACACAACTTTTGAAGAAAATTTTTACTCTCTAATTTCACTTAAAAACTAGGTACCTTGTAAAAGTTGGAGACAGAAATATTTACTTGCAATTTTTATTCAATGAGGTCATCTTGAATTGACAAAGATTAACTGAGATCACTTAGATTTGATTTACATCTGTAGAAGTAACTGGGGGTGATATTTTTATTTGGGGCCTTCACAGGATAACTGCAGGATTCATTGATGATAATAAAATATCTCATCATATTAACTGCATAGTATTTCACTTGCAGTTATTTTAGGTGTATTAGGAATACAAACCAGGCAGAAGTATAAATACAGACATGTGTGATGTAAGGAGGTAAGGCTTTAGAGCTGAACACACCCAGGTCTTGTTTCTTGTTCAACTGCCTCAGAGACAACCCTTGGTAAATTAAATAATCTCAAGTTCCTTATCTTTAAGATAGTGACATAAATGTTGACCTCTTGTGGAAATGACAGGAGGGATGCAAATTGTCTCATGTCATAGGCCCTCCTATCAGCTGACATCTCAGTTCCACCTGTGGGCAGAGGTAGGAAAAATCCTGTTTCTGTTGTGTTGTGTGGTTCTGTTGTTTTCCAGAATCAGTGTTTGTGACACGTATCCTTTGCTCTGTCTGCAGTAGCCACATTAATTGTACCAGTTCTTGGCATTAGTGTGAATATTCTAGTATAGCAAATTGGGCAAATTCTGTCTGTAGCTGGGCAAGGTGCAAGTTTTGAAGTTCAGTTGTCCTGCCTCAGTTATATGGATTTCATCAATTTTATAGCTCCTTCTCTTTCTGTCCCTAATTTCCTTGCACATATCCTGCCTTCCTTCACAGGGATGATAATTTTATGCAATCCTTCCCAGAGGTAATGGATATTATATTCTCTGTATTGCAAAGAATGAGCTTTTTACACTTTCCAAGTTAGGATATTACTTAAGGATGGACAGCTATATGGAAAACACTTTTTCATTATTCATAGTCTTCTATGAAAATATCTGTTTTGCTCAATAGATGAACTCACTATTGAGGCTGTACCATGACTAACCTGTTTGAAAACATGCAAACACATATTCATCAATAACCTAACATTTTGCCAGGCACTGTAGCGCACACCTGTAATCCCAGCAGCTCAGGAGGTTGAGGCAGGAGGATCTTGAGTTCAAAGCCAGTTTCAGCAACAAAGAGGTGCTAAGCAACCTAATGAGATCCTGTCTTTAAAAATAAAATACAAAAAAGGGGTGAGGATGTGGCTCAGTGGTTGAGTGCCCCTGAATTCAATCCCTGGTACCCCACTCTTCCTCCCCCAAAAAGGAACCTACCAATGTGCTTGCCACTGGTAGACATTTTCACATTCATTATATCACTTAATCTGATTTATTCTTCTGGATATTCCATGGAAAGGGGCATTTAGAGATTATATAATAGGGATGGGGAAAGGAAGGCTCAACTATTTTTTAACTCTCATGGCCACTGCTTGTTTCAAATTTTGTTGCTGTTTTTGGGATGAATAAAATGGTCTTTAATGGTCAATACTTGGAAAAGGTACTTATATCATAGAAAGCACAAGAATAATTATGAAATCAACATGAATTATATTATTAGAAATAACATTGCATGCCAATAACGGACATTCCTATTTATGCAAAGAGCCCACTTTCAGGCCATGATGTTTGTGTAACATGACTCCATCAATATGAACCATGGACTCAGATGTGGATAGTGAAGCCAGAATTAAGGACAGGTAGTTAGTGTAGAAATAGGAAATCAGGTCAATTTGAGGAAATGAAGCTACGAAGCCATATGCCTTTGGAAGTTGGAGACTGCCCTGGAAGAATGGAATGTCAAAGATCTCCGGAGCCCATTGATTACCAAATTTACCTGCCTTTATCAAGGACTGCAAGCAAGGAGATGCTAATTAATGCCCCCTGGCCCTTACCCGCCTGAATCACCTTGGCCCTCCCCCTGCTCTTGGCTTCTCACTTATGCAAAACCTGGCCTAGTCATGTAGGCAGGAAGGAGAGAGAGATAAGGGGGGAGAAAACTGGAGAACAAAAGAGACTTTAACCTATAAAAGATGTAGGGTGCGCTCACTTCTTGGGACTTTAGAACATCAGTCATGGCCCCCTTCTTCCTCCCGGGAGAAGTCTGTATTATTACCTTTAAATAAAATCTGCTTAATATGCTTGCCTTGGCGTGCTTCTCTAGAGTTCAATCTTCAACATTAGAAGAAGCAGAACTCGTCACCGGTAAACGGCGGTATCAATAGGATCTGCCCCAAGCCAATTCTTATTAGTTTAAGAACCACCAGTGATAAGACACAACCTCAGTTGGCTGGGGTTTTCCAGCTCAGAGAGGATTTGACTGCTTTACAAGAAAAAAGTGATGCCATTGCTGTTTTACTGTTTTGAAATTTTCTTTCCTATGCACAATGGAGAAATACACTTACAAATCTAGAGGAAAGTTTGGTAATTTATTCTACAATCACATCATTTGGTCAAATTAAGTGCTCAAAAAATCAATCATTTTTAAAGAAACGTTTTAAAATCAGGCCTCTAGAAATTTTCACATTTAAAATCATTGGTGTGGTTCAAAGATTCAGATATCCTAGCAAAGAACATTCTTTTGTTGTTCTCCTTCAACTTCCCTCCAGGTCATTTCCATAGATTCCAAGCTCTCATTGAACAATTCTTTTTGTCAAAAATAAGCAGTCCTCTTCCCAACCATACCCTGCCTTTGGTTGGGGGCATCCAAGAGTCCTGTCATTAAGAGCTATGGAATGCAGTCCTGCCTGGCATTCTCTGCAGGAAGTGTAAGAGAAACAGAAAGACCAGGGCTGTGATGAATCACCTCGCCCTAACTTTCAGCTCCATGGAGCCAGGTTTCTCTTGCCTGAGGCAAGGTGACCCTTCATCAGTACACGTCAGACTGAGGAGCTGCTGAGACTATTGGGAGGTGCAGCTGCAAACAGAAGGAAAGTACTGAAAGCATAATTATGGAAAGGTTAAATAAATACCTCTGTCCTTCTCTCTCTCTCCCTCCCTCCCCCCACCCTCTTACCTTAATGCTACAAAGTTGCATTTGGAGTGGAACAAGCACTTAACACATAGTAAGTCAAAGAAGCATTTGTTTCCTACAAGTAGGACCTGGGCTCAGCAGGAAGGTTGCTCCCTTGACCACACAACCTTTATTTAAAAAAAAAAAACTTCAATGACCAGAAACCTAGAAGTACCTGGAGTAATTTGGGGCTGCAAGGAAAAGAATGATGAAAAAAGTGCACTCAAAGCTCTCAGAGGTTCCTGGAAAAGATGAATGTAGTTTTAAATCATGGTTTCTTATTTCTTAGTTAGTGTGGGCCAGCAGGGAATTAAGCCAGCAAGATCTTTGGAGTCACTGGAAGAGCTTTGCTGGAAGAAGCAGCATCTGCTCACTCCTACCTCTTAGGGGGTTTAGAGTAAGCTTTAGAAGTCATTTGTTTATCTTGCTTCAAATACTGTCTTTATTTAAACAAAACAAAACAAAACAAAAAAGCCCCCATGTTTTAAAATGGAGGTCTTGATTTGGCTTGTTTGAGAATGTTCTTTTTTCTTTTACTTTTCTGCTTAAGAGATTGGGAGAAGCAGCAGGTTTGGTGACTATTAGAAGAAAACCTTTTTCCCAATATAAGAAACCAAGAGAAAAAAATGTCCGGAAGACCTTTTTTTTTTTTTTTTTTTTTTTTGTGGTGCTGGGGATCAAACCCAGAGCCTTGGGCATACAAGACAAGCACTCTACCAACTGAGCTATCTCCCCAGCCCAGGAATACTTCTTGATAGTCTATGTTGTAACTGTTATATTTCCTGGAAGAATAAGCTGCCCTATAAATAATTGTAGTTATTTAAATCCAGAATACATGGCAAAACTGTACAAAGGAGGCAAAAACATATGGGGAATGTGGTGGCCAGTAAAATTTGCTCCATTGTTTGGGTCTAGAAAGAAAGCAGGATTAAAAACAGGAGAGAACAGAAGCTTAGGCCTAAAGTAGTGTGATAGAGTAGAATATTTCAAAAGTCTGTGGGGACTAGAGAAAAAATGTTCTCAAGAAGAGAACAAAAATCTCTAAAGCAACAATGTAAAAATAGAGAGTTAGCAAATTAAAGGGGAGACATAACTAGCAATAGGAAGCATAAATTATAAATTTAGAAATTTGATAGATTAGCATTTTAATTTTGAGAGAAATCATATGGTAAAAAAATTATTCAAGTACAGAATTTGAATGGATGATTTGATAAACTTCAAAGTACTTTAAAAGCTATTAAGGATCTACATTAAAAATAATCAAATATTCTAGCAAACCTTGAAGAGAACATATTGTATGATATAGAAATGTTTGAAGTCACAGAAGATTACTTCTCAAATCTATCTTTGAGGTAGAATAAGTCTAACACCCATAATTGGACATTTCCTATATCAATCTATAGGAAATTATACTTTGAAGAGTAGATTAAAAATTTTAATTAAAACTGGATACAGTGGCACACACATAAAATCTCAGCAACTTGGAAGCTGACGCAGGAGAAAGTAAGCTCAAGGTCAGACTCAGCAACTTAATAAAATTCTGTCTCAAAATAAAATAAAAAGGGCTAAAGATATAGCTCAGTGGTAGAGCTCCCGGTTCAATACCCAGTAAACTCTAAAAATAATTAAGCATAATGCATCATAATCATGTAAAATTTGTCCCAGGAATGTAATGATCAAGGGATCAACTAAAGTATATTTATAATAAATAGAATCAAATTAATCTTTCTATGATTTCACCCATGTATATTGAAAAATAATTTTACAAGGTATTACTTTAAAATGAATTAAATTAAGTATAATACCTACAGAAAAATTAATATAGTTAAGCAATAAAAGTATTTATTTTACAGTTAAAAATAAAATTAGAATATTTAATCTCTATGCACTATGGAAAAGTAGTATAGAGATTACATGTGAAGCCAAAGAAAAGCACAATAATGGAATAAATACAGCAAGCCATGCGATTTGCTACCCAAAACTTATGTGAGCAAGCATTCAAACACAAGCATTATTAATAACATTAAAATGTGAAACTATTCTATCACATTAACATGGAAAATAAGTACTTCTCCTAAAAACCAGGAATGATTACAAATACATAATACACTAAAATGATCACTGCTAGTAAAAATAAAGGCTCTAAACAAACTCTATTCCATGTTCTCAGCTATCATGACTCAAATTTTCCAACTTTCTGTATTCATAAGTTATATATTCAGCAAGATCCTATTCAAGCACTGAAAATATATTTTAGGGAAACACAATAATCCATTCTAAATGTAGTCTAGGAAAGTAATTGTCCTAGGATAAGGTGCAATAATTAATATGGATAAATGAGATGGAGGTGAGGATATATTTTCCCTACTAGAAATCTAAACATCAATATACTATATTGTTAGGGTAATTTAAAGGAATTGATTAGCAAAGAAGAAACCATGTTCTATATTTTCTATTATCAACATAGTTTATTTTTCACATATTTTAAAAGTAAAACAAAACTAAAAAATATCATCTGACAAAGATAGAGACAAAGATAAGAGACAGACAGAGAGAGTAACATCTTAGCTGTTACTCCCTTGAAAAGCCCTTAGGACCTCATTAGAGGCATTCAAAGCCTTAGTCCCCATTGTACATTACTTTTCTGATTCTCTTTATTCCACTGTATAAGAGAAGAGATCTCTGTTTTTCTTGTGAATGCAAAGCAAGTCCCAAAAAGGACCAAGTAATAAATTTTGGGTTATATTTTTACTAAAGTGCTAGGCTAGATGGGTACTGCCTTTGGAAAAGCTCCAGCAGACCATGCCCAGCCACTTGCCCTCCACACACACAAAAATAATGATAATAATAATAATAATAATAATAATAATAATAATAATAGTAATGGTAAAGTAAGACATGGATGTATTTATTTAGCATAACCATACTGGGAAACAGGGGAATTAGTAGAACATTAATTCCTATTTTCAAGGAGGTAGCAGAGGCTTGGGGTTAAATAGGGGATCATAGAAAAGTATGGGTAGCAGTGAGAGGTGTGCAGTGTGCAAGGTAAAGTAGTCTTGGTCAGACTACAGTTGATCATTCTTATTGATAAAAAAGTTGCTGCTACCTGGTGCTTGTCACAGGCTGTTTATCACTTCATACCCGCTATCCCTGGAATTGAAGATGACTGTGGGGAGACTGACTCATAGAAAAACTTGGGGATACAGAAAAATACAGGGTCTCAAAAGAAAAATTCATGTGAACCATTAGAATGCAGGTTCATGCAACCATGAACCTTTGGAATGCAGAACAAGCACCTCATGATCAACCCAGTTGATGCCCTTGGCCTGGATCCTTGACCTCAAAAAATAACATAATATGAGAACAATGAGCAAGTGTTAGAAAAACTGGCATGAAATCCTGTAACTCTTCCATGACTTTACCTAGAGTTCAGCCCCTAGATACTGTTCCGCTATAAATATTAACTCCCCAAAACAAGAGTTTACTGTTTCTCAGTCTTTTTTTTTTTTAATTTTTTTTTATTTTATTTTTTTTAATTTTTTTTACATTTACATAGGGTAATGATGTTTATTTTATTTTTCCCCTCCCCCCCACCCCTCCCACCCCTCTTTTCCCTCTACACAGTCCTTCTTTCCTTCATTCTTACCGCTCTCCTTAGCCTAACTCTAAACCTAACCCTAAACCTAATGCTAGCCCCTCCCACCCCCCATTATATGTCCTCATCCGCTTATCAGCGAGATCATTCGTCCTTTAGTTTTTTGAGATTGGCTTATCTCACTTAGCATGATATTCTCCAATTTCGACCATTTGCCTACAAATGCCATAATTTTATCATTCTTCATTGCGGAGTAATATTCCATTGTATAAATATGCCACAGTTTCTTTATCCATTCATCAACTGAAGGGCATCTAGGTTGGTTCCACAATCTGGCTATGGTGAATTGAGCAGCAATGAACATTGATGTGGCTGTATCTCTGTAGTATGCTGATTTTAAGTCCTTTGGGTATAGGCCAAGGAGTGGGATAGCTGGGTCAAATGGTGTTTCCATTCCAAACTTTCTGAGGAATCTCCATACTGCTTTCCAGAGTGGCTGCACTAATTTGCAACCCCACCAGCAATGTATGAGTGTTCCTTTTTCACCACATCCTCGCCAACACCTATTGTTGCTTGTATTCTTGATAATCGCCATTCTAATTGGGGTGAGATGAAATCTTAGGGTAGTTTTGATTTGCATTTCCCTTATTACTAGGGATGTTGAACATTTTTTCATATATCTGTTGATTACTTGTACATCTTCTTCTGTGAAGTGTCTGTTCATTTCCTTAGCCCATTTGTTGATTGGATTATTTGTATTCTTCGTGTAGAGTTTTTTGAGTTCTTTATAGATTCTGGAAATTAGCGCTCTATCTGAGGTATGGTTGGCAAAGATATTCTCCCACTCTGTAGGCTCTCTCTTCACATTTCTGATAGTTTCCTTTGCTGAGAGAAAGCTTTTTAGTTTGAATCTATCCCAGTTGTTGATTCTTGCTTTTATTTCTTGTGCTATGGGAGTCCTGTTAAGGAAGTCTGATCCTAAGCCAACAAGTTGAAGATTTGGACCTACTTTTTCTTCTATAAGATGCAGGGTCTCTGGTCTGATTCCGAGGTCCTTGATCCATTTTGAGTTGAGTTTTGTGTAGGGTGAGAGATAGGGGTTTAATTTCATTCTATTGCATATGGTTTTCCAGTTTTCCCAGCACCATTTGTTGAAGAGGCTATCTTTTCTCCATTGCATATTGTTGGAACCTTTGTCTAGTATGAGAAAATTGTATTTATTTGGGTTTGTGTCCATGTCCTCTATTCTGTACCATTGATCTACCTGTCTATTTTGGTACCAATACCATGCCGTTTTTGTTACTATTGCTTTGTAGTAGAGTTGAAGATCTGGTATTGCAATACCCCCTGCTTCGCTCTTGCTACTGAGGATTGCTTTAGCTATTCTAGGTTTTTTATTCTTCCAGATGAATTTCATAATTGCTTGCTCTATTTCTGCAAGGTACATCATTGGGATTTTAATTGGAATTGCATTGAATCTGTATAGCACTTTAGGTAGTATAGCCATTTTGACAATATTAATTCTGCCTATCCAGGAACATGGGAGATCTTTCCATCTTCTAAGGTTTTCTTTAATTTCTTTCTTTAGTGTTCTGTAGTTCTCATTGTAGAGGTCTTTCACCTCTTTTGTGAGATTGATTCCCAAGTATTTTATTTTTTTCGATGCTATTGTGAATGGGGTAGTTTTCCTAATTTCTCTTTCTGAAGATTCATCACTTATGTATAAAAATGCATTGGATTTATGAGCATTGATCTTGTAACCTGCTACTTTACTGAATTCACTTATGAGTTCTAAAAGTTTTCTGGTGGAATTTCCAGGTTCCTCTAAATATATAATCATGTCATCAGCGAACAGGGATAGTTTGAGTTCTTCTTTTCCTATTCGTATCCCTTTAATTTCTTTGGTTTGTCTGATTGCTCTGGCTAGAGTCTCAAGGACGATGTTGAATAGAAGTGGTGAAAGAGGGCATCCCTGCCTTGTTCCAGTTTTTAGGGGGAACGCTTTCAGTTTTTCACCATTTAGAATGATATTAGCCATGGGCTTAGCGTAGATATTTAGGAATGTTCCCACTACCCCAATTTTTTCTACTGTTTTGAGCATGAAGGGATGCTGTATTTTATCAAATGCTTTTTCTGCATCTATTGAAATAATCATGTGATTGTTAACTTTAAGTCTGTTGATATGGTGAATGACATTTATTGATTTCCGAATGTTGAACCAACCTTGCATCCCTGGGATAAAACCCACTTGATCGTGGTGCACTATCTTTTTAATATATATTTGTATGCGATTTGCTAAAATTTTGTGTTTCTCAGTCTTGAGATGTTGAGCATCCCTCCTTTGAATCTGTATTCCTGGTTTTACCACAGATGTGCTTCTTACTTTTGACATAGTCCACATTCCCCTGGAATGTTTTTCTGCTTTGCTAAGTAAATTTCTGTGCCTCTAATTGATGTCTCCATAAATTCATTTCTGTGTCATTTATCAAGAACCACCCTTGTCCTGAGTTGAGGATATCTGGAAACTCCTCGGACCTCCTACAGTAACAAGAGAAAGGGCAAATTAGAAAGTCTAGATGGAGTTAGGCCTTTGAGTTTAGTACAATTACTGAAGATGTCTAGGCACCACTGTGGTTGTCTAAAATAGGATGTCATAAAAGCCATCAGCTGATAATTTTTTGATTTGGTTATCACTATAAATCTTGAAAAATATCTTAGTTACTCTTAGTGTCTTCAGCATTAACAGGGAAGAATCACTTGCTTTAGACAAATACTGAAATCATGAACATGTCTACTGTAGAATTGAGCAAAATTTAAGGTGCTAAAGATAGTATTACCCCTGGGACATCTAGAGTCTCAAGAAAAGAATCAGTGCTTTTAGCAAAAGTAATCTCTAAGTCCCCATTGCAATATTAAATTATAAAAATGTATCCACAATGTGGTAAAGAAATGATGTGGTATGATATTCATTACTTTTTTGTTGATTGTCAATTACTACTGGGGTCCTAGGCTAGAGGTCTGACTCTGGAGCTCCAACATATCAGGTCTGGTCACTCAACCCAAAAACAAAGAGAAATGGTAATGAAGAAAAGTAAAAAAAGTTTAATCAGTGTAGCTACACCAAAAAGACAAGAGAACATTCTTAGTCCAGTCTTTGGAGGCCTGACAGTGACTCTGAGGTTTATAAAAAGGGATATAAGGAAAAGGGTTGGGGGTTTGCATAGCTAGAGGTTTTGCACAGCTGTGAAAGCAGGTGAACCTCATAGGTACAGTCTGGTCCATTGATATTTTATGATTGGTCAGGTGAGGGCCTTGAAGAAAGTTGCTGTTGCCCAGGAAGGTATCTTCAAGTCATGACAAGGTGTTTATAAATAAAACATGTTTTTCCTGGAATTCAAGGTGACTCAGAGTATAGGATATGGATGCAAACTAGGGACAATGATATGGAGTCTAAAGTCATAGATCCTGCTTTTAGTCACCCATTCGATACTTGCAGGCAAAAGTAGATTCTAAGTCCTTATTATATGAACAGTTTACTTTATAACTTCCAAGTGAACTTTACTTTTTTTTTCCCCGTAAAGAGCGTATCATGCCAATTTATTATAGAATGCAGTTAAAAAAATATTTTCAGGTTAGCCCCTCCAGTTTAAAAGCACTTAAACACTTGAACAGCTATGCAATGATCTCTCCCTTACCGGTTCCCTCCTACCAAGTACTCTGAAGAGGATATTGAGAACATTTGATCTATTTCTTGTTATAAACAAACAAAGAAGTTATTGTAAACATATTTGCTTTCTAAAGAAAACCATCTTACAAATTTCCAAAGCAGGCACTGTTACTTGGCATCAGATATTTCAGAATGACAGACTGTTATGGTATTGTAAGACCAACTAGAAAAAAATTACAAATGTTCATCTAGTGTAACAATTCCACCAGGAATTATGGGGAAAGGCACTGCATCCCTCTCATATAAACACACATCTACTACACACTTACATGCTTTGAGTTCATCCTGTCAAACACATGGACAGCTTTTCTACAACAAAAGATTCACAAGTAGGTTAATACGTCTTACACTATCCTTCCACTGCCAGGTTTATTCACCCAAGAGTACAATGGGATGGATATATGCTATCAACTCTATTTATAAGTTGATGTTTCAGTGGGATGAAAACCAACTATCTCAACCAAAACGACTTTTGGTTATGATTCATGTACATAAAAGAAACAATGGAGACCAATATCCAGCCCAAACACCTAAACAAAAATTTCTCACCTGCTAAAAACTGGCAGTGAAACTGCTATTCTTTGAATTGTATAAGTTACTGTACAGAGGAATTCAGATCAACGTCTTTTGCAGAAGCACAAGTTACGTGTTGCACCAGACAGGATGAGACTGGATTCTAGGTGCAATTCCACAAGCGGATGTTGTTGCAAAGAGCTGAAGATCTGGAAGGTGATAGTTTTCCAATGCTCTCCTAGCTTCCCCAAAGATGGAAAACAACAATGGTGCAACTTCTTACGTGAACAAAGGATAGTCTTGAAATCAGTAATATACATGCACAAACACTTGGAGATGAGGGAAGGAGTGAGAGTGAGATGCTATAGTTCCACATGGAGCTGTGGTTGTTTCCACAGTCTTTCTGCACTAGACACTAGGTGGCTTTGTGTGAGGCCCCTTCCTACTAGTTGGGGCTGTGCCTTGTACACTGACTAGAAGAGGAAAGCACTCCCTGGACCCACTGCTCAACCTACCCTAGATGAAAACAGAACCTACCAGAAAAGAACAAATACAAGACACTATCATTATTGGTTTTCTCAAGATGTCCCCAAATGTCCTTGTGTGATCACAGTAAACTCAGTGATTGGATCAAGACATTCCTGGGTGCCAGGGACGTGGACTGAGGCGCAGCATCAGAACAAGGAGACTAAGCCTTGATTCTCTTTCTGAGCAACATGAACTGGAATTTATGCCACAGTGGTCACAGCTGCCACCTCCAAAGTTGTGACCGGCCCCTTCCACAGTAAAAGATTCCTCTCGTGAGTATGACTGAGAACACTTCTTCACCCAGTGCCAGTTCAGCTCAGGTGGATGGGTGTGTACTCCAGCCTTCTCCTCTGGATGATTTTGGGCTTGGGTCTCTTCATCCTATCTATCTCCTCCTCTTCCTCCTTCTCCTGATCGCTCTCACACGTGGACTACAACACTGGGGGTGGTGTCAGTCGCTGCATGCAGTTCGTACTTCTCTCCTGGCCCAAGCTTGGAGATAGCATATAAAAGATCATAATTTATGACTGGAGTAGCGTCTTCCACTTGATTCCAACCAGTGGGCAGAGAGGCAGGCAGCGATATCAGGAACTGTTTGTCTGGATTGGGTGTAGCCAGGCGTGAACTTCCTATGTGTAAAGTCTGAGCAAAATATAACTTCATTTCTTTCCCAAGAAACTCAGTCTTATGCAACTGCAGTCTGGCATCGGCTGCAGATAAGGGGCTGCTGAAGTTTATTGGGACATGTTTGAAGCTCTTAAAATACTGAAAGGTGATGTCCTTGTCATATGTCCTAAAGAGGGATTCAAATTTGACCCGGCAGAGGCAGTCCAGGAACACGCGCGGGTCCACGTGGCAGGCGATGGTGGAGCTGAGCAGGTCCTGCAGGTCCACCTCCTCCATCTCGCAATTAATGAAGCTGCTGTGCAGCCCTCCTCTGCCACAACCGCCCTGGAGAAGGGCTCAAAGGGCTGCAGCATCACCCCGGGCGGCACCCACGCCTCCGCCGCCTCAGCCGCTGCCCCCAGCTGGGTGGCCACGCTGGCCTCCATCCCCAGGCTCCAGCCCATGCGCCCCTGTGCGCCACCGCCCACTGCATCAGGCTGGAAGCCAAGCGCTCTCCCCTCCATTCGGCTGCCGCTGGCTCCAGTTAACTCCCTCCAGTTCCAGAGGCTGTTGGCCGCAGGCTGTCACCAAGGTTCCTGGGGATGTGGCCTCCAAGCGCTTGCCTGAACTTCACTTTTGAAAAAAACAATCAAAATCTTAATATGGAGGGTTTTTTTCAATAACATAGGAGGTAAATATTACAATGCTATACAGCAGAATCCAGAAAGCCACACATGCATAATGTTTTATTTTTATATATAATTATACTTCCAAATTTATGCATTTAAATTTGTTTTGATGTTTCAATAGTAAAATAGTTTAAATGGTTAAAAATACATCTAATAACAAGATAATAGTTATTTTAAAATTTATACTAGGAATTTTTTAGTATACATATTGAGATTTACTATGAAGCCATAAAATTTAGTGAGGCATTTTGACACAAATGAAAATTTCCCAAATAATACTACACAGAAAACATGTTACTGATAAAAATCTAAGTATTTTAATAACCACAATACAAATAAAATTTCAAAATGAGGAATTACCTATAAAGGCAAATATAAAACAAGGAAAGATTAACAAAATCAAGTAATAAAGATCAAACCAAAATATCTTCACATTCAACATCATCACTTTAATATAAATTTATGTTCTAATATAAAATGATATGGAAGAAAGTACTTTCAATATTTATGAAAATTATAAATATCTCTAATTTGCTATTAACTCCTTCAAATAGATTACAAAAGACAAATAATAGAACTGTAAACATAGAATGTAACTATGCAATTGAGATAAGAAAAATGAAAATGGCAACTAGACTATTGAACAATAATATAGGTAATATGAAAATAGTATTCAAAAATAATATTGATGGAAATAAAGACTAGGAAGGAATTTATGAGGAAAAAATTATGTATATTCCCAGTACTGGTGGTTGAACCCAAAGCCTTACATATGCTAGGCAAGTCCTCTATCACTAAACTATATTCATGGCCAATTTTTCTTTTTATTATGTTTTGAGACAGGACCTCAGGTTGCCTAGGATGGCTTTCAACAACTTGTGATCTTCTTGCTTCAGGCTCCAAAGTAGCAGGGGTTGCAAGCATGTGCTCCTGTGTTTGGTTCCAAATTACACTTTTATGCAATAATTCATGTCTTATTATTTATGCAAAAATATGTTGAATTTTTCTACAAAATATGTTTGAATGTTTGTCAAACCTGTTTCAATAGTAAAATAGTTTAAATGGTTAAAAATACATCTAATAACAAGATAATAGTTATTTTAAAATTTATACTAGGAATTTTTTAGTATACATATTGAGATTTGCTATGAAGCCATAAAATTTAGTGAGGCATTTTGATTATGTATAGTATTTTATAATGCTGGTCATTTATATATCCAAACATTTATGTATGGGTAAATTGAAGATTTAGAGAACAGTCCAATACTACCCTTACTTTTGATATCTACTGGAAGTTCAGAAGTTTGTTGCAGAGCAAGACCTTTCAAGGAGGCAGAGTGATCACAGATGTCTTTAGTCACTGGTTCTTGCAACCACACTGGAAAAATTTCAGGCTTAGAATAGCAGGCATAACTTTATTAGGAGGTATAATTAAAGGGAAAAGGGTACGCACGGTAGACCCAGTTTGTAGAAAATTATCCTCTTTATTCTGATGTTCCTACATGATGCTTGGTTAGACAGACATTATTTGTGAACGAATGTCCTCAGTCTGCCGACCTCCACAGGAGACCACCTCTTGTGGTCATATGCAACAAAGCCCCCACCATATGGGGCTGCAAATTAGTGCAGCCACTCTGGAAAGCAGTATGGAGACTCCTTAGAAAACTTGGAATGGAACCACCATTTGACCCAGCTATCCCACTCCTTGGCCTATACCCAAAGGACTTAAAATCAGCATATTACAGAGATACAGCCACATCAATGTTCATAGCTGCTCAGTTCACAATAGCCAGATTGTGGAACCAACCTAGATGTCCTTCAATTGATGAATGGATAAAGAAACTGTGGTATATATATACAATGTAATATTACTCAGCCATAAAGAATGATAAAATTATGGCATTTGCAGGCAAATGGATGAAACTGGAGAATATCATGCTAAGTGAGATAAGCCAATCTCAAAAAACCAAAGGAAGAATGATATCGCTAATAAGTGGATGATGACACATAATGGGGGGTGGGAAGGGTTAGTGTTGGGGTTGGAGTTGGGTTTAGGGAGGGGGCAGGAATGGAGGAAGGAAGGACTGTATAGATGGAGGGAAAGGGTGGGAGAGGAGGGGGGAAGGGAAAAAATGGCAGAATGAATCAAACAACATTACCCTATGTAAATTTATGATTAAACAAATGGTATGCCTTTACGCCATGTACAGACAGAGAAACAAATGTATCCCATTTGTTTACAATAAAAAAAAAAAGCCCCCACCATAAATGACTTCACTGGGTCTCTAGCATGGCATCAGATCCCAAAGTAAACAAAGATATTCTTATTGAAGAGAAAACTATGTTTTTGTCTGTCACATCAAGCTTGACAACCCAAGTAAGCCTGACACACTTCATAGTTTTCAAAATTAAAACAAGACTCTAACAAGAATATATAATATGTATAGTTATACTTTATTTAATTCATCAATTAATGAGTGAACCAAGGAAATTGAAATTCTGATTCTAAAATTATTTCAGAAATGGGGTTTTATAAATTTATCAGAAAATGTGGTCAGAAAAATATTATTACAAGAAGACTGCTTTTAGCTAGAATTGAATAATGTTCTCTATAACAATAAAACTATACTCTTCTGGGCTCATCTTTCTTATCATAAACAAATATTTAATATATCCGATCACTAACAAAATAGTAAATGACCAAGAAAAGTATTATTCTCCAATAATTAAATAATTCTGGAATCAATTTATAAATAATGCCCCAGTATAATAGAAAGATTACTTGATATATTCTCTTGGACTTACTTCCAGTTTCTCAATTATTTTCTACTTAAGGGCATTTGAAAGTATTTATAGTGCAATTAATATTAATTAATTATCTAGAACACTATTCCTAAGAAAAATCTTTCACATACAAGTATACTAAGACATTAGATGAAACTTTTTTCTTAATATTCTGAGGTTTGAAATCAAAAGGTACATATTACAACAATGAGAAGAACACGTTTTAAGGTCTGCTTGTTTTTTTTTTTTTTTTTTTTTCTTTTAGGTCTTTGACCAAGTTTTCCATGAGAACTGCTAATATAATATTAGTAAGTGCTTCTACCAAGAATTCATAAACAATTAGGGGAAAAAATGATGAGAAATTGCTGTAAATATGTTCACCATGGAGGTAGTCATATGCTAAAAATGATCTGGCCACTGTTTAGACATCAAATAATCTTTTAAAACAGTGAAATTGTTTATTTTCATTCTTGCTAGCATTGATAATAACTTTAATTAATAAAATTCTGCTATTTTGGTAAAAATTCAAAATCAAATGAGAAATGACACTAATTTAAATTTTATTAAGGAATGATAACTTCATTGATTTAATATAATTTTAGGACACTTTTTGAAAATGCTTTTATCTCTTAATCCTGGAATTATTACTCTGTGTACTTCATAAGGCAGAGTATAGTGGAATTTATTATTATTATTATTATTTTTTAATTGGAGGAATTATTTTTTTTCTTTTTTTTGATTGTAAACAAATGGGATACATGTTGTTTCTCTGTTTGTACATGGAGTAAAGGCATACCATTTGTGTAACCATAAATTTACATAGGGTAATATTTTTTGATTCATTCTGTTATTTTTCCCTTCTCCCTGCCCCTCCCACCCCTCTTTTCCCTGTATACAGTCCTTCCTTCCTCTATTCTTGCCTCCCCTTTCATCCCCCATTTTGTGTCATCATCCGCTTATTAGTGAGATCATTCGTCTTTTGGTTTTTTGAGATTGGCTTATCTCATGTAGCATGATATTTTCCAATTTCATCCATTTGCCTGCAAATGTCATAATTTTATCATTGTTTATGGCTGAGTAATATTCCATTATATATATATATATATATAAAACACAGTTTCTTTATCCATTCATCAATTGAAGGACATCTAGGTTGGTTCCACAATCTGGCTATTGTGAATTGAGTAGCTATGAACATTGATGTGGCTATATCTCTGTAGTATGCTGACTTTAAGTCCTTTGGGTACAGGCTGAGGAGTGGGATAGCTGGGTCAAATGGTGGTTCCATTCCATGCTTTCAGAGGAATCTACATACTGCCATGTGAAGAGAGAGCCTACAGAGTGGGAGAAAATCTTTGCCACTCATACTTCAGATAGAGCACTAATTTCCAGAATATATAAAGAACTCAAATATCACTACATCAAGAATACAAATAATCCAATCAACAAATGGGCTAAGGAAATGAACAGACACTTCACAGAAGAAGATGTACAGGCAATCAACAGATACATGAAAAAATGTTCAACATCTCTAGTAATAAGAGAAATGTGAATCAAAACTACCCTAAGATTCCATCTCACCCCAATTAGAATGGCAATTATGAAGAACACAAGCAACAACAGGTGTCGGTAAGGATGTGGGGAAAAAGGTACACTCATACATTGCTGGTGAGATTGCAAATTAGTGCAGCCACTCTGGAAAGCAGTATGGAGATTCCTCAGAAAGGAATTATTTTTAAAACCTTTGTATTGTGAACTTGCAATCCTCCTGTCTCAGCCTCCTGAGTCTCTAGGATTACATGCGTGCAACATGGAGACACATTCACCTACAAATTTTAATCTTATTTTCCTCAAAATAAAATAACTGAATGAAACAAAACCACTACTAACTAGTAAAGACAATCTAAAACAATTATGACTGCAGTTAGTTTTCTTCTCTTTGGAAAACTTCCTAGGGTGTTATTCTATCTCAAGACTTTATCTTCCTTTCCATCCCCAAATTTACAAACTCTAAGTGGTATTAATGGCTATGATAGTTCTCAGAAAAAACTCAATGGTTTATTCCCTGGACTATCATTCTTTAGTTTATAGACTTGCTGAAGTTACTCCCTATACTTTAGAATTTTGCTTTTTTCTTGCCAGAAATGTTTTCCTTCATTGATTATACTAGAAAAAAAAAAGTAACATTACAGGGAAGCTTTCATTAGACATTCCCAATCAATAAAAATGGTTAGAGAAAAACATGAATAGAAGCCATGGTAAATACCTTAGGTGAGAGCATAAGGGTGGCACAAAGAAAATTACACATTAAAACCATGAAGAGGTTCTGTTAGATTCAATGTAAATTACATGGGACCAAGGAACCAAATCAAACTCTAGATCATAAATTCATTTTATCCTTCATCTTAGTCTATTTGAACTGCTGTAACAAAATACCATAACATGGGTCATCTAAAAAACAAAAATTATTTCTCACAGTTCTGGAGTCTGGGAAGTCCATTATCAAGGCACCTGAAGATTCAGTATCAGGTGCAAGTCAGTTTCCTCAAGATGGTGGCTTCCTGTGTCTTCACCTGTTAAAAGGGGCAGAGGGATTTTTGTGGAGCTACTTTTAGAAGAACACTAATCTTACTCCT
>JAHUXG010024225.1:0-113943 GCA_020740815.1 Sciurus niger | reverse complement strand
TTCTCATTTGCGATTATAGTCATGGATCATTTAAAACAAGGATACATTTTGGTAAATACATTGTAAAGTGATTTGTTCATTGTATGAACTTCATAGAATGTATTTACATAAACTAAGATAGTTATGACATTACTAGGTGATATCACTTATGGGACCACCATGGTAAATGTGGTCTGTTACTAAAGGAAATGATATTACACTGGGCACATGACCTTACTTAGGTTTTAAAATCAAACTTTCTTAAAATATTTTTGAAAATTAATATGTTGAAAACAATTATTTAGTAAAAAGAGATTGATACAAAGAAGTTTGTCTCTCAAGTAACCTAAGAGAAATCAGTGAATTTAAAATAATTATTATTGCATTTAAAATGATAAAACATTAAAAACATTAAAGATAAATAACAGAAATTCTGAATTTGAGAAAAATACAGTAAATAATTATCAGATATAATGTATAAAAGTTCGAAAACAGCTATTGTGTAAAGTGATTACATCTAATAAAATACTAATAATTTATAGAATTATTTGCAAGGTATATTACTTTATATTTTCTCTTTGTAAAATATATGTTGATCTATCCATAGCACTTCGAATCACTTCTAAATTTCTTATGATTTACATGAGGACAAATTGGCTTCTATCCTTGCCACATATTCAGAAATGTGTTTCTTCTTAATTATTATGTGATATGTACTTAATGTATAATTTTTAATTGAGCCTTTAAATTTTTCAATTTTTTTTCTTTTTATATATGACAGCAGAATGTATTTTGATATATCATACATTCATAGAGTATAACTTCCCATTCTTGTAGTTAGTTATACATGGGGTTTATACCAATCATGTATTCATATATGAACATATAGTAAAGTTATGTCTCATTCGTTCTACTGTCTTTCCCATTTCAAACCTCCTTCCTTCTCCTTATGCCTTCTTGTCCAATCTGATGAAACCACACAAACACACACACACCCATGCGTGTGCACACACACCTTGGCCTATTGTGAGTCAGTATCCATATATCAGAGAGAACATTCAGCCTTTGGTTTTGGGGGATTGGCTTGTTTCACTTGGCATGGTATCCAGTTTCATTCATTTGCCAACCAACACTGCAGTTTTATTCTTCTTTATGGCTTGTGTTTTATCATGTATGTGTACCACATTTTCTTTGTTTGTTCATCTGTTGAGGGGCACCTAGGTTGGTTCCATAGCTTGGCTCTTGTGAACTGAGCTGCTATACACATTGATGTGACCAAGTCACTATAGTAGGCTGATTTTGAATCTTTGGATATATGCCAAGAAGTGGGATGGCTGAGTCAAATGGTGGTTCCATTCTGAGTTTTCTGAGGAATCTCCCTACTGTTTTCCAGAGTGCTTGTACCGATTTGCAGACCCATCAACAACATGTGAGTGTGCCTTTTCCCCACATCCTTGTCAACATTTATTGTTGCTTGCATTCTTGACAGTTGCCATTCTGACTGGGGTAAGATGCAACCTCTGTAGTTCTGATTTGCATTTCTCTAATTGCTTGTGATGTTGAACACTTTTTCATATATTTGCTGACATCATGTTTCTGCTTCTGTGAAATGCCTGTTTAGTTCTTTTGCCCATTTGTTGATTGGGTCATTTGGGGTTTTTGGTGTAGAGATTTTTGAGTTCTTTATATACCTGGAGATTACTGCTCTATCCGAGGTGCAGGTGGCAGAGAATTTTCCCCCATTCTGTGGAATCTCTGTTCGTGTTCTTGATTGTTTACTCTGCTGTGATACCATCCCATTGAGTCTTGATTTTACCTCTTGCACTTTAGAAGGTGTTTCATTGTTTTGTTTCTTGGTGGAGGTGCTGGGGATCAAACCCTGGGCTTTGTGCATGCTAGGCAAGCACTCACTCTACCAACTAGCTATGTCCCCAGTCCTACATTGGAATATTGATGAAGAATTTGGTTCTTAGGCCGACATGATGGAGAGTTGGGCCTGTATTTTCTTCTAGTATGTGCAGAATCTCTGGTCTAATGCCTAGGTCCTTGATCCGCTTTGATTGGTTTTTGTGCAGGGTGAGAGATGGGTTTCATTTTGTTGCAAATGGATTTCCAGTTTTCCCAGCATCATTTGTGGAGCAGCCTCTCTTTTCTCCAGTGTATGTTTTTGGCACATTTGTCTAGTATGAGAATCTGTATTTATGTGGGTTCATCTCTGTGTCTTCTGTTCTGTACCATCGATCTTCATGTCTATATTGGTGCCAATGCCATGCTGTTTTTGTTACTATAGCTCTGCAGTATAATTTAAGGTCTGGCTCACTTTTCTCCCTAAGAATTTCTTTGACTATTCTGGGACTTTTGTTTTGTTTTGTTTTGTTTCAGATGGATTTCATGACTGCTTTTACTATTTCTATGAAGAACATCAGAACCTTATAGGAATTGCATGGAATCTGTATGGTGCTTTTGGTAGTATGGCCATTTTAACATTGTTGATTCTGCCCATCCAAGATTATGGGAGATCTTTACATCTTCTGAGGTGTTCTTCAATTTCTTTCTTTGGCGTTCTATAGTTTTCATTGTAGAAGTGATTTCACTTCTTGTTGGATTGCTTTGCAACCATTTTATTTTCTTTGAGGCTATTGTGAATGGGATAGTTTTCCTATTTTTTGCTTTTAGTTGATTCAGTACTGATGTATGAGGATGAAATTGATTTATGAGTGTCAATTTTGTGTCTTGTCACTTTGCTGGACTCGTTTACGAGTTCTGGAAGTTTTCTGGTGCAGTTTTTTGGGTATTCTAAATATAGAATAATGTGCTCAGCAAAATGGGGATGGTTTGTGTTGTTGTTTTCCTATTCATATTCCTTTGATTTCTTTCTTTTGTCTAATTGCTTTGGCTAGAATTTTTAGGACTATGTTGAGTAGAGGTGGTGAAGGAGGGCATCCCTGTCTTGTTCACTTTTTACAGGGAATGCTTTAGGTTTTTCTCCATTTAGAATGTTAGCCTTGTGTTTCATATATATGACCTTTGTAATGCTGAGGTATATTCCTACTATCCCTAGTTTTTCTGGTGTTTTGAACATGAATAGATGCTTATTTGTTTGAATGCTTTTTCTGCATCTTTTGAGATGGTCATGTGATTCTTTAAGTCTACTTATGTCTTGAATTAAACTTATTGATTTCCATATGTCGAACCAACCTTGCTTCTCTGTATGAACCCCACTTGATTCTGGTGCACTATCTTTTGAACGTGTATTTGTATACAATTTTCCAGTATTTTTACATCTGTGTTCATTGGGGATATTGGTCTGAAATTTTCTTTCCTGGATGTATCTTTGTCTAGTTTTGGTATCAGGGTGATAGAAATTTCATGGAAAGTTTGGAAGGGTTTTCTCCTTTTCTAATTCATGGAATAATTTGAGAAGGATTTGTGTGAGTTCTTCTTGAAGTTCTGGTAGAGCTTGGCTGAGAAATCATCTGGTCTTGGACTTTTCTTGTTTGGTGGGCTTTTGATAGCATCTTCAATTTCATTGCTTGAAATTGATCTGTTTAAATTTTGTGTGTCCTCCTGATTTGATTCAATTTGGGTAGGTCATGTCTCTCTAGAAGTTTGTTGTTATCTTCAAGATATTTTATTAGAATATAAACTTACAAAATCAGTTCTAATTATAATCTGTATTTTAGTAGAACCCATTGTGATATTTCCTTTTTCATCATGGATTTTGGCGATTTGAGTTTTTTCTCTCTCTGTTGCCTTGGCTGAGGGTTTATCAATTTTGTTGGTTTTTTCTTTAAAGAACCAACTTTTTGTTTTGTCACTTTTTTCAGTTGATCTTTTGTTTCAATTTCATTGATTTTGTCTCTGGTTTTGATTGTTTCCTGTCTTCTGCTGTGTTTGGTGTTGATTTGTTCTTTTTCTAGGGCTTTGAGAATGTGGTGTTAGTTTTTTTATTTGTTGACTTTGTATTCTTTTGATGAATGAGTTCAATACAGTGAACTTTCCTCTTAGCATTTCCCTCATAGTGTCCTAGAGATTTCGATATTTTTTCTTTGTTTAGTTTCCATTTGAAGTAGCTGTCCAGTGATGAGAGGGTTGTGTTGGAGTCACATAGTGTTATTGTGTTGTGGTGCATTTGACTTTTGGAGTTGGGAATAGTTGGTTTGATGTTTGTATATGCTCCTTCGTCTGGGGCATAGATGTTTATGATTGCAATGTATTGTTGAGATACGATTCCCTTGAGCAGTGTGAAGTATTTTTTGTCCCTTCTGATTAACGTTGGCTTGAGGTCCACTTTGTCTGATATGAGGATGGAGACCCCTGCTTGTTTATGCGATCCTGGGAATATGTTTTCCCCATACTTTTACCTTCATTCTGTGAATATCTTTGCCTATGAGGTGAGTCTCTTGGAAACAGCATATTGTTGGATCTTGTTTTTTGATCCAATCTGCCAGTTTGTTTTTTGATTGATGGGTTTATGACATTTATATTCAATGTTATTGTTTAGATATGGTTTCTATTCCCTGTCATTTTGATTTATTTCTGGTTCAAATTGGTTGCTCCATTGATTTGCTTTTCTTTTAGTGTACTTCCTGACTTTGCTGGTTTTCACTTTTATTTTTGGTTTCTTCATGAAATATCTTATTTGGTATGTTTTGTAGTTCAGGCTTTCTAGTTGTGAGTTCTTTAACTTTTGTTTATCATGTAGAGTTTTTATTTTGTCATCATTTCTAAAGCTTAACTTTGCTGGATATGGTATTCTTGGCTGGTATCTATTTTCTTTCGGAAGTTGGAATATGTTGTTCTGACACCTACCAGCTTCATGGGTCTGGTTTGAGAGATCAGCTGAGATCAGGATTTGTTTCCCTCTAAATGTTACCTGTCATTTTTATCTGGTAATTTTTGAAATTATGTCCTTATTCTGAAGGTAAGGCGTTCTGAAAGTATGTTGGTTTTGGTCTGTTGTGATGTTGCGTATTTGAGGTCCTGTTGGCCTCCTGTATTTCATTTTCCATTTTATTTTTTGGGTTTGGGAGATTTTCAGATATTGTTTCATTGAAAAGGTGGTACATTCCTTTTGTTTGTATATCTGAGCATTCATCTATACCAATGAATATTGAATTTGGTCTTTTCAGGGTTTCCCATGTTTCTTGCAGACTCTGTTCATGGTCTCTTAATATCTTTTCTCCATGGTCAACTTTGTTTTCAAGACTGTATATTTTGTTTTCATTGCCTGAAACGCTGTCTTCCAAACAATATAGTCTGCTGGTGGTGCTTTTAGTGAATTTTTAATTTGGTTTATTGATTTCTTCATTTTTAGGATTTCTGATGGATTTTTGTTGTTGTTATTGTTGTTGTTTTCAGAATCTCTGCCTCCTTATTGAAGTAATATTTCACTTTCTGTATTTTCTCTATGATTTCAATCCTTATACCATCCTTTACTTTGCAGATCAATTTAACTATGTAAATTCAAAACTCCTTCTCTAATATCTCTTCCACTGTGGTGCCAATGGATTCTATTACTGGATATCTTGGTTGGTTTGCGGCAAATGTGTGTCTACCCATCTAACAGTATAGATCTGAGGCAGTAGAGTGTCTACCTTGTGGATGTGTAGTATCCCTGAAGGTTTCCAGGACCTCACTTTTGGAAAAGCTGCCCGTCTGCTTTCTTGGTTTCATGCCATGGAGCAGCCAGCAAGGCAACCCCCTCTATTCCACCATCTTGAAAACCATTTAATTTTAAAGCACAGATTAAATACTATTTTGTTCAAAGGAAAATTTTAGTGTTTCTAAGTGTAGTATTTTAAGAAATTTTTATATCAGTGTTATTTGATTTTACTGCCATACTATTATAGCTATAATTTGCTGTTTTCACTGTCTATTTGATTCAGGTGAATTTAGCTTTGCTTCTGTTTTTGAACCATAATTTCTTTTTACGTTTCAAAGTTAAATACATTTTTTAATATAATTGCATTATGGAATACAAATCCATAGGACTTTCATTTATATACATTTTGTTCAGTTCTGCAAATTGTTTTAAATTATTTTGTGCAGAATAAAACATTTTAAATTCATAAAAGCACTTATCTATTTTTAATATGTAATATAACAATGTTTTATTATTTGAAATGTACAAAACAGTATGCAGTTTTGATATCTAGAGTAAACAATACCACCAATGTCTTTAAATCCTTTTGGAGACTTTGCATATCTAAGAAAACATTTTATTTTCTTCTTCTTCTCCTTCTGCTTCTTCTTCTTCTTTTATTTATTTATTTATTTATTTATTTATTTATTTTGACACTACAGGGATTAAACCAAGGACCTTGCACATGCTAGGCAAGCACTCCACCACAGATCCACATTCCCCATCTGTAGCTCCTCAGGGACTGACGTCTTACCAAGTGTTCCTCATACATTATACAGCATGTCCAGCATCAGGTAGCAGGATGGGGACGTCCAGAGTGCAGCACACAGCACATTGACAGTGATGTGCTGGAGGTGCTTTGGCACTGTCCTGCTGTTCAGATGGATGAGAGCTGCCCCTGCCCAGGATGGAACAGGCAGCCCTCTGTGGTGACAGACACCATAGTGCATTCCTCTGTAGTAAGGCCTTGGTCATACCTACACCTTCTCTAACACGTTATGTGCCTGGATGTAACCCAGCTAGGAGGGTCAGCCGTGATTGCAGAGGGCCGTCCAGGAGAGAATCAGGCTGTGGCAGAAGCCTTGGCGCCCTGGGTGTGTGGCACGATCATACAGAGCTGCCCATCACAGGGTTTCCTGGGGCCGCTGGACACAGGGGCCTGGTCATTGTGGTTGTGGCACCTCAGCCACCCTCCAGGCTTTCAGCCCTATGTTTCCCAGGTCTCTGGTTGCCCAGGAAGGTGACCCTCCTCCACCCCGGCTCTCTCAGCAGAGCAAGGCCTTGAACCAAATACGGCTGCACAAAAGGGACTTTCGGACATGGAGTACCTGAAGTCCAAGATGGTCACTGCCGAGTCATCCTCAGAGGAGGAGAGTGAGGATGAAGCAGTGAACTGTGATAAAGGGAGTGAGGCAGAGGAGTCCCGCACCTCCGAGACCCAGCAGGTGCGAGGGAGCACAGGGGCCCTTCCTGGGAATAGGAGGCCACAGGAGCCCGGAGCCTAGGTATGTGCCTCTGGGGGACAGGGAGGGGTTCTGTGCATGTCCACGTGGTCCCTGTGGCCCCATTGCTGGGGTGCCACATTGAGGAAAGACTGCCCCCTCTGAGCTCACTGCCTGCCATACCTGGAGGGGCCACCTGCCACCTGTCAGGGCTCTGGGAGGAGTGAGGGTGGTGGCCGTGTTGCACGTGGTGTTCAGTAACAAGGCAGATGGACTTGAACAGGCCGTCATTGATAGGTGAGTTTAGTCAAGCCCCAACTATGTGCCTGGTGACGAACTCGCCATCACAAAATGTCCTCAGAGTCTCTGGGGCCATTCTTCTTCCATTTCATAGGTGAGGAAACTGAGGCCCGGAGAAGGGAAGTGACAGGCTCCCATGATGGGGTCAGGCCCCAGCCCAGGTCTTCCAGGCTTTGAAGTTGAGAGTATACAGGTGGACACAACCCTTGAGGATGGCTACCTTGTCCCCCAATGGAGAGTCCTCTCCTCCAGACACAGGGCACTTGGACATGTGTGTGTCCCCATTCTTGAGTTGGAAGCAACCAGTCTTTTGCTACCCAATGAGAGGAAGAGGCTCCCTCTGCCTCCTCTTCTCTTTCCTCTTCCTCCTCCCTCCTTCCTAGTTACCGTGCCCTGCAGGGAGTCTGAGAGTTCAAGGCCCAGTCTCAGCTCTGACCCTTGGGGGCTGCTGGGCCTGGGGGGATGCTTCAGCCCACAGGCCTCTCTGATCCTTGTCTGCAGAAGACATCCTGGTAGTGCCCGGCCTTCCAGCCATCTCCTGAACCCCTGTACTCAGGGTGGCCCTGGGGGTCACCATGTCCAGCAGGGTTGGGGCAGCAACCTTCCCAGCACATCGATGTTTCTCTGATGGGACTAGAAATGACCTTGTTCTGCACCTGTTGGCTCATGGCAGGCTCTGCTGGGGAGTGAGTGCTAGCTGGGCAAGTTTTAGCACCAAAGGATCTACCAAAAACTTAGGTTGTGCAGAGCTATCTGGAGTCCAGAATTATAGGAAAAGATGCCGAATTCAGAATCCATGTGGAATTAGAGGCTCAGTAGGAGGCTGGCCTCTGCATGTAGTATGGAGCCAGCTGAAATCAGCGGCTGCAAGGTAGGTGCCTCGACTCCTACCTCTGCCCTGGCCCTCTGCTGGCCAGGGGCCTGCTCACCTGTCCATGGTGTGCTGACCTGGCTGCAGCTCTCACTTCAGAGGCAAATGGGGACCCTGCATCCAGTGCCTCTGCACTGGCCAAACCCTTAGTCTGGCAGGCACAGGCGCCAGCACTTCCTGCCACCCTGGCTGCAGCTGCTCCTGGAGCTGCGACGTCCTGGTCTGTCCCCTGCTCCCGCCACCTCAGGGAACCCACTGTGGCCTTTTCTCTTTGTTCTCAGACAGAGAAACCAGCGAACGAGAAGGAGCCCACCATCTCCCACACCGTGAAGCTGCAGGGATCCCCGTTCTGTGTCACAGAGGTATGTGCTCTGAGAGGACAGGGTGAGGAGGGGGCCACTCAGATTGAGAGCTGGAAGGAGTCACAGACCAAAAAGGCTGACCGATGGCATCTTGGGCATCACCAAGGAGGGACTGTGATGGCTGCCTCGAGCAGGAGGAGGCCTGTTCTGCTCCCTCACCTGCAGCAGGGCTGGCCTATGGTCAGACGGTCCCTGTGGAGAGTCCTTCCCCATTTTGCAGCGGGTGGCCGCTGTAGGTGCTTGTGAGTGTGGAGGTGTTGCTGTCTTCAGAAACAGGCCACAGCCTGGCTGGCACCATGGCTGCAGCTGGCTGGCCCTAGAGCTGCCTTAGCAGAGGACCCTGTTCTCACGTCCGCCTCGTGACAGCCATAGAGGTTCCCCATATGAGATCCTAGAAGACACGGCTAAATAAAAAGAATGAAAGTCACCTATAACTGGGATGGCCGTGTGAGTGACTGTGAGCGGGCATAGGCAGAGGGGGTGCCAGGATGCAGGAGTGATCGCTGCAGGTCTGACGACTGGAGGTGATCCGCAGGTGCCCACTCTCCTCAGCACACTGGGCTGTCCCGCCCCAATTCCTGGGTCCCACCTGGTGACAATCCCTGACATTCGGGACAAACCTTCTTAAGTGTCCTTTTCTTTGTGCACTGATGCTGACCTCTGCCGTTGGTTTGCTTTTTCCACATCCCTCTGTGAGGACTGGCTTGTGACACTGCCATTTTCCTTCTTGCATGTTCTTCCATGATCGGGGACAATTTGATACACTTTCCTGGCCTCCTAAATGGGGATATGGGACTTAGAATTTTTTGCTATTAGAAATACTGAAGCAGTTCCTTGAGATTGAGGTCAGTTGGGTTTTGTTTTTTTTGTTTGTTTGTTTGTTTTTTTTAAATTTGGTACCCACGTTCAAACCTCAGGGTATATATCCACTGAGCCACATCCCCAGCCCTTTTTATGTTTTATTTTGAGAAAGGGTCTCATTCAGTGGCTTAGGATCTCACTAAGTTGCTGAGGCTGGGTTTGAATTCATGATCCTTCTGCCTCAGCCTCCCAAGCTGCTGGGAAGAGTGGCGTGCACCACGCCCATCCTAGTTAACATTTTTTTAGGGAAAAATACTCCTCATAATGAGAAAAGTTTCAGAAACATCAAGGATTTGAGCTGAACAAATTTCTTTCTAAGGAATTTGCAAACTTTGATGGAAAAACAGAAAATGGACGTGTTGACTGCCTACCAGCCAGAAAGCCTGTAAGGTCACAGCTGCCATGGGTTCAGAAGGTGGACTGCAGAATCCGTAGCCTGAACAGCAGGCAAGAGGCACCAATTTCTCTAATTTACACAGATTCTTCTGAAGGATATATGAACTGCCCAACAAAAAAATGGAGAAAGGACAAGAGGTTTTTGAAGAAAAAGAATTCAGGTGGCCTGTACAGATGCTTGAATTTATTCATAATTATTAAAAACAAAATTGAAACTGCAAGTTCAGGTTTTTCACTTGCCAAAGTGGCATACATTTTTCACATTTGGCAATAAACATTTTCATGCCTTTTGAAGGACAACATAGAAGTGTCAGGCAGAATTAGGAACATCCAGGCCTTTGCCGAGCTGGTGCTGAGCTTTGCCCCACAGGTGGATCCCCTGAGCACACCAGAGTCTGAACTCAAGAAAATTCTTTGCAACCTTCCTTTTATTATTTAGACTTAATGTGTTGATTTATAGTCATCAGAAAGAACAGAAAAGCAAAGCTCCTGGGGATGCATTGTGTCAGTGTAGACGGGGTCCCCGGGAGTCCTGCTGGCAGGTCGGTGGAAGGTATCCATCAAGCTCTGGCAGTGCAGGTGGAGGCAGGCCATCCCTGTGGCCTTGTTAGGCACATAGGGTGGTTTTTGCAACCTGCTCACCAGCAGGTGATTGGTCAGGGTCCGGCTGTCAAATGAGACCTTTCCCAAGGCAGAACCACCAGCAGTGCCAGAGTAGGCTCAGAGTTCAGAGGACCTGTCTCTTGGCCTGGGACAGTGGGAGCAGACTCCAAGGGACGAGGCCAGTGAGGTCCCAGGGGCTCAGGCTGCTGCCCCGCTACAGAGTCTACTGCCGGGCCCATCGTTTTTCCCAGCTGGAGCATCTGGCAGCCTGCAGCCAGGGCCTGGGTCCCCAGCCAGGTGTGTCAAGTCCCAGGCTCCCCAGAGCCCTGACCCTCTCCTCCTGTAGGTGGACGCTACATCAAGGTGTTCAGAGAGAAGCACGTGCCCACAGCCAAGGGGCCCCTGCCGAACAGTGTGCAGCCCTGACAAGGCCGGACACTCAGGAAGAATGAGGAGGAGGAGGACCTGGCTGACTTCAGGAGGCTCTTTGTGCGCAACCTGCCCTACGACAGCACCGAGGAGGACCTGGAGGGGCTCTTCTCCTCCTATGGTAGGGATCCGCTCCTGGCCATGCACCCCTGCTGTTCCTGGCTCCCACTTGGCTGGGTCTGCTCCATCTTCCTCCCACTTGCTCTTGACCTTGGGCAGTAGCTCCAGCTGGTCTCCTCATCTGAAAACAGGACTTGCTGTTCCCACTGCAGATCCAGTGGCATCTTTTGCTTTCTGTACTTGAACTTGGATTCCTTTTTTTTTAATGGTGCTGGGGATTGAACCCAGGGTCACTCTGCCACCCAGCTACATCCCAAGTTTTTTTATCTTTTAATTTGAGACTGTCTTGGTAAGTCCATGAGGCTGGCCTTGATCCTTCTGCCTCAGCTTTCCAAGTCGCTGGGATCGCAGGCATAGCCAGCACGCCCAGCAGAACTTGGTTCCTTAGCTCTCACTGTCCAAACGCAGAGCAGGAGCGATGGAGGCGTTTTCCTGAGATTCCTTGGCTTCTGGTGTTGGAATTCAGCAGCCATCCAGCCCTCCCCTCCCACTGTGCTCCTAACTGGGAATGCTTTTCTTTCTCACGTCTTCCCAAGCAAACCCAGCTTCTGAGAAAAGGCAACAGCTAGGGCTGTCTTTGGTTTTGCTGCTATTACTTCTTGGGCTGGGAACTTGCAGGCCTGTACTTGAGCTTGGTCACAGGGGCTGTTTGTCGAGGGGAGGAAGGTGGGCTCACAGTGCAGGTGAATCTGTGCTGTGGAGATGCTGCTGGCGCCCTTGTCTCCAAGGAGACTGGCCTGGGTGTGGAGGATCAGCAAGGCTGTGTGAGTGTGACTCAGGCCAAGGACAGCTCAGAAGTCCCAAGTGGAACCTGCTTCAGGCCAGGTGATGGGACCTGAAGGTCTGTCCACACTGTCCTGCTCCCCAGGTCCTCCCACGGGCTGGTGCCCTGGCCACATGGCAGCTCTGAGTGGATGGGAGGGGGCTTGACCATAGTCTGCAGGTATCCATTTGTGATGTGGTATTCACTCTGATGTTCAGAGTGGAACCACTGCACACAGTATCATCTGAGAGGGACAATGTCAGGAACACTTACGTGGCACTAACTGCAGCAGGCCTTGGGTAGTGACCGCACCCTAACTTTTGGAATCTTGAGGCCACTGTGTGTGTGGCAACTGTTGTGCCATGCACAGTTGAGGGGAGGAGGCCTGTGTGGGCGAGGCCAATGCACAGGACAGGCTGTGCACAGCAGGCCTTGGAGCCAGTTGCAGCCCCGCACCTTCCTCCTTGCTTCTTAGGGTGGGCGCGAGGGGATTGGAAATGGCACCTTTTACCTGGAGGTGGGCCTTGTGGCTGGCAGTCGCCCTCCTTCCCTCGGACTGAGTGGGCATAGCCTGTGCACAGCAGCTGTTCTTGTTCGTGTGTCTGACCCCTGATCTTGGGCCCAGCTCCAATCCAGGTGACTGACACTCTCCTGTCCTCAGGTCCCCTGTCAGAGCTCCACTACCCCATCGAGAGCATGACCAAGGAACCCAAGGACTTTGCCTTCGTCACCTTCTGTTCCCTGAGCATGCTTTGAAGGCCTACACGGCAGTGGATGGACAGGTGTTCCAGGTAAGGTTGCTCATAGGCCCGCCGGGTTCACCAAACCTGGTGACAGAGGAGGGATGACCCTTTGGAATGCAGGGAGCTCTGCTCTTCAGGGTCACCTTGCGATGTGTCCAGGCCACCTCTCCTCCAGTGCACCTTCATTCACAGTTTATGGACCTTGTGGGTTCTAGGCCAGACCTGGCCCACCCACAGCCGCTCACGTTCTCCCTGTGCAGGGCCTGAGGGCACAGTGTGAGGGACTGTGGGGTGTCACAGAGGGGCACCTTTCCCTTGGTATGGCTATGTCGGGGACCCCAGTGCCAGCTGGACTGAGTGTAACCGTGTGTCTGCTCCGGCTGCTGTCCCTGTCCTCCTGCAGGTCTGGCCCTGGGTCCAACTTGTTTAGGACAGGAGGCACCACTAGATAGGAGGCCCCACTGGAGAGCAGGGCTGGAGGATGGGAGGGCAGCTCGCCCACTTCCTCCCCTGTCCCCACAGGGCAGGATTCTGCATGTGCTGCTGTCCGCCATCAGGAAGGAAGCCAGTGAGGATGTCGACACCCCCGGCTCGTCCTATAAGAAGGCGGCGGCATCCCAGGACAAAGCCCGCAGCTCCAGGTCCTTGCCAGCCCCGCCCAGGCTCGGCTGCCCTCTCCGCCTTTCCCGACCACCTGGTCCCTTTTGCTCTATAGCTTGAGGTTCATCCTCACCTCTGAGCTGGCTTCCCCACTGTGGATGGGGAGAGCAGTGCTGAGCTCACTTACACTCTGAGGTGTCGCATCCACTACGAGTGGGTGGTTGCCACCTGCTGGGCCCTGGCACAGGCCCACTGCTGGCAATACCAGAGGTTGGATCTGTCAGTCCCACTGCCTGCAGGTGGGGAGCCCACCCAGGTCAGGCAAGGTGGCGGGAGGGCTAGGAAGACAGGGAGGCTTATGACAGGCTATGTGTCTGCGAGAGAGCGCCCATGGGTCCCAGTGTGGCCTGTCCTACTTTGCCCCTGCCCACAGCTCCCACAACTGGAACACGCTGTTCATGGGGCCCAATGCTGTGGCCGAAGTCATCACACAGAAGTACATTGCCACCAAGAGCCAAGTGTTGGACCACGTGAGTGGCCCGTGACTTGCGAGCTTCATGTCCGCAGACCCTCTTGGTGAATCTGTCCAGGGATGGACCCCTGCGGAGTTATTTCTGGGCAAAACCAGGAGCACATTTCAGCCACGTGTCAAGGGACATCCCTTGATTCTGCCCATTGACTGCTTTCTTCACAGTCCTCTGCCCTTCAAGACACTGGATGCCAGCCTGTCTGTGGAGGTGGACGGCAAGCCCATGTGTAACTGAATGGCCTGGTGGCCACGTTTTTAAAAAGAAGCAGGAAAATTAATTCTAACAGATGCCCTCATCAGCTAATGCGTCTGAGGGATCATCGCTTCGCTGCACCCAGCGTAGTCACAGGGTGTTTCTCCTCCCTCGTTCCCACCCAGGCCACTGAATTCCATGCATAGCAGGACGTGGGTTCTCAGGTGCCTAGTGGCTCATGGATGCCATGCTGGGCATGAGTTGCCTGAGTTGGAGGGAAGGACAAGGGACAGTCGCAGTGACTCTCGTGCCGCAAGTGCCCTGAGCACCAGGTCTTCGTAGTGCTGGGACAGGGTCCTGCCTTCTAGAGCCTTCTGGTGACTTCTGGAGCCTCCTAGTGGAGACAGGTGGAGAGAGGAGAGCCTGGGTTAGTTGGGGAGGTGACAGAACAAGGACTGCTTGGTGTGAGGGTTCGGGGTCAGGGTCAACCCTGTAGAAGCCCCCAGGGGCTGCAAGAGGAGCCACTGACCTGCACACTGTGGAGAAGGGAAGAGCCCGAGCGGGTGTGGGGACGTGTGGCTGGAGAGGGTGCCCAAGGGGGTCAGGTGGGTATGGCTGGGTGAGGGGCACTGCTGAACCCACTTCCACTGGGTCTGCTCAGCTGCTGGCTGGAGAGAGCTGATCGGGTCCACCTGATGGCCGCGGGCCTCCTTTCCTCCCTCCCTCAGGAGACCAAGGGCAGCGTGGCTGTCTGTGCGGCCCCTGGGGAGACCCAGCTGGTCCAAGAGGTGCAGCGCTTCCTCCTCCACAACGGGGTCAGCCTGGACTCCTTCAGCCACGTGGGTCCCCACTGTCCTCCCTGCTGTCTCTGATGGCCCCAACTGGTGGCTGCTGCAGAGCTGGGGACAGGGCTCCAGTGAGGCTGGGGGTGTGTTGACGGGCCCTGTGGTGACTGGAACCAAAACCTGAGGGCTCAATGCTCCGCTGCCCCTCGCAGGGACAGGCTGCTCCTGGGCTTCTCCACGCCTGTGGCAGCAGGTGGCCTGCAGTTCCACACTGAGATACCAGTCTGATCAGTGGAACAGTGGCTGGGGCACCTGGGAGGTCCAGTAGGCGGGTCATTCACTGTCAGAATCTGCACAACTCAGTTGGGGGCTGGAGGCTGAGCCCTCAGCGGAGCTGCCCAACTGTGGAGCCAGCACGTGGCCTGCTGGAGAGGGTGGCGCCTCCTGGGTCTGCTTCCCAGGAGGCACCTGGCCCCTGGGACCCCAGACAGTTCTGGTGTCAGTCCGGACCCCTGCTGCTGTTCTCATGAGTCCTGTGCGCTCCACAGGCCACAGCAGAGCGAAGCAAGACCATGATTCTGGCCAAGAACCTCCCCGCAGGCACCCTGGCTGCTGAGTTGCGGGAGACCTTCAGCCACTTCGGAAGCCTGGGCCGAGTGCTGCTGCCCAAGGGTGGCATCACTGCCATCATAGTGGAGTTCCTGGAACCCCTGGAGGTGCACAGGGCCTTCTGACACCTGGTCTACTCCAAGGTAGTGCTGCCGTAGGGGAGAGGGAGCTGGCTTGTGGGAAGGCCCTCAGCCTGAGCTCTACCCTCCCGCAGCACAGCTGCAAAAAGCGCCCTGCCCTGTCCCCTGCCCCACCCCTGCTTTCCCTGCCTTTCTTTCCTGCTTTAACTTGAGCCTTCACTGTCTGCTTCTTTGCTGTCCTGTACCCGTGATAAGCTGAAAGTCAGTTCTCTACGCGGGGCTGTTTAAGAATATCTATAGCCACAGCACGTTGGCTTAGACCAAAGTCACCTGTGGCAGAACTGGCAGGCAGGTGTCCAAGTCCAGGGTGTGCCAGTGCCTCCGAGAACTCTGGGGAGGACCTGTCCTTGTCTCTGCCACCATTGGGCTCCTGGTGTCCCTCATCTCCCTGAATCACTACCATCCCACTCCCGCCTGTGCCCCATCTTTGGGCCTTCTTGGTCCCAAATCTCCTCCTGGGTTTATAGCACACCCAGATAACACAGGACATCCCACCTTGGGATCTTCGTGACAGTTGCATGGGACGTCTCCTTAGATTCTGGGGTGGAGGCATAGCTGTCTCTTGGGGAGCCACCATTTAACCCACCATGAGTACTTTGTCCAGCGACTTCTTTGCAGACCATGGTCCCCCAGTGATCCTCACGGCAGGCATTGCAGGTGCAGAGGTCATTTCTCCACAGCTGCTGCCCCCTGTGGTCATCCCCAGCTAGGGCCCTGCCCACTGTGCTGCCAAGCAGTCAGTGAGCTCCTGACCCACAAGACAGGTGCTGTTGCCAGCACCACAGACACCCTTCTTCCTTCCTCCTGCTGCTTTGGGAAGGAACCATCACCGGGTGAAAGGTGGCGAAGGACCTGCCCTGGCAAGACCACGTCCCTCTTTTGCGCATAGGGAAACTGAGGCCCAGTGACCCAAAGTCACCCAGCTTAGAAGTGGCACAGCTAACTCTCTGCTCCCCAGTCTGGCTCCCAAGCACGAGTTTTCATTTTCCTTTTTTTTTTTTTTTTTTACTGGAGATTGAACCCAGGGACATTTAGTCACTGAGCCACATCCCCAGCCCTTTTTTATATTTGATCAGTGACAGGGTCTCATTGAGCTGCTTAGGGCCTCCCTGAGTTGCTGAGGCTGGCTTTCAACTTGTGATCCTCCTGCCTCAGCCTCCAGAGCTGGTGGGATTACACGCTTGCCCCAAGAGCCCCTGACTGCTTATGTTTTTTTTTTTTTTTTTTCTGATTGTAATCAACTTGTGAACCTCGCATTGTGAAATTTGAAACAAGTCCCAGAGGGCCCAAGTTGACAAGTCTCCTTCCACCCTGCCCTGCAGCTCCCAGCACCTTCTACTGAGGCAGCCATTAGCAACATCTGTGTCTCCTTAGTTAAGAAACTGCCTCTGAATAAGTGTGTGGAACAAGAGCGCTTCTTTGGGCAACCACACTGACTTCCTGCTGGAGCCGCGCCTTGCTAGCAGTTCTTCCCCTTGTCACACTCCCCCTTTCATCCTCTGACTAGAATAAATGCAGGGGTGCCTTGACTCCACCCTAGTGCAAGGCAGCAGAGGCGTGGGCTCTCCTTTGCCACCTGAGGCACAGCCCAGGGGCCAGAGTGTTTTTCTCTTGGGGCTCTGGGCTGCATTTCTCTTTCTGGCTCCTCTGCCCTGGGGAGCACCCATCTCTTCTGACCCTTGGGCTCTTCAGCTGCACATGGGACTGAGTCCCTCTCCAGCCATGTCCCGAGATGGAGTCCCACAGGTTGGCACTTTTGCCTCTGCAGTTCCACCACATCCCACTGTATCTCAATTGGGCTCCAGGTGGTGTCTTCTCCAGCACAGCCCCACAGAGGAAAGAGCTCCAAGAGGCACCAGCGAAGTCTGCAGAAGTCTGCAGAAAAGAACGAGGTGGAGCCAGAAATGGGTAAGAACAGGTCTATGTGGGAGGAGAGCAAGGTAGCACAGAAGTGTTCTTAGGACACTGGTTTAACACTTTGTTCATCTTGCACACCAACGGACTTCGGTCTCTAATTGTATAGGTGTGTAAAACATCCCTGAAAAATAGAGCATCAGAGCCAGGCACGGTGGCGCACACCGCTCATCCCAGCAGTTCAGGAGGCTGAGGAAGGAGGACTGTGTGTTCAAAGCCAGCCTCAGCAACTTAGTGAGGCACTAAGCTACTCAGTGAGACCCTGTTTCTAAAATATAAAATAGGGCTTGGGGTGTGGCTCAGTGGTGAGGCACCCCTGGTTCAATCCCTGGTACCAAATAGAGCATTGTGAGCACAGTGTAAGGTAGCAGGTGAGGGTGAGGGAAGAAAACCTAGATCTCTTCTTAGAACAGCCTGGAAAGAGTCCCTGCTCCATAGGTGGGGAGAGCTGGAGTCAGGGAGGAGAGCCCTGTTTGCGTGTGGCACAGCGCCCCCTGGTGTCCAGCAACTGCACAGGCAGGAGAGGGAAGAGCAGTGGTGGGCCACGCCGGCCTGGGCAGTCCCAGCCCCCTGGCTGACCTGCACAGTGGGTTTGTGAGCAGGGTAAGCGTTCCTTGTCAGGACTGTTGTGCAGACTGCAGGACCTGGCATGTTCCTGGACCTCACCCCTGTCAGGATGCCTGAGAACTGAGACCGGCCTCGTACCCACAGCTGCCCCAGGAGATGGGCAGCTCCCCAGGGACCCACAACCACACCTTGTAGTCAGACACCTTCAGGAGCCTCCTGCGGACTGGGTTGTTTGACCCAGGTGTTAAGATTCTACCCCTCGGCCCATCACACACAGGGTTACCAATTGCTCCATTTACTAAAATGAGAATTTTCCTCTTAACGACAGATAAGCCCCTTGTCTACCATCTCCATTGTCCTCATATATTTACAAAAAAAGTGTTTTATGGCAAAAAAAAAAGGGTGGCAGAGCCTCTGATCGCTCCTGTAAGGTATGAATCTGTGGACTTGCCTGGTCGGGGTTCAGGGAAGTGTAGGGTCAAGTGTCTCATCAGAGGAGCAGCTGGCTAGAAATGTCACTTCCTCCATGCCTGTGGCTCACGTCCACGTGCCTGTGGGTCTTCAGGACTGGCCATCTGCAAGGGCATTTGTGTCCCACTGACCAGGAAGCTGCACCCATCCCTTCGCTCTCTGCCCATCCCTTCACTCTGTGGATAGAGCGCACCCCATCTGCTAGGTGGGTGGTGAAAGGCGTGAACCTTTCCAGTCCTTCCTTGGTGCCGCCCAGGTTGGCTTTGTGGTGTGGTCCTTTCCACCCTGCTTGCGCTCCTGGACGTCTCCCCTCGTGGGGTCCTCCTGTGTCCTTAAGCAGTCATCGCCCTGTAGCTGCCAGCCACCATGGCTTTCATTTCTGCTGCTGCAAGTGAACCTGGATAATGATTTCTGACCCAATTGAACCCTCCTCTCAAGCTCAAAAATTGGTGGGGTCAGGAGGCTTACAGACAGCTCCGGTCTGACTTCTTCCTCCCTGCTTCAGGCACAGGCAGGGGGACAGGCACATCGGGCACAGTGCCTCCTTGGGTCCTTGTGAGTCCACCTCCATCTGGCTGGGCTGATTTCATTTGAACTAGATGGTGCCCTCTCAAGCAGGCACCTCGTCTGCCTTGCTGACCATGCACCCTGTGGGGTGCCAGGCCCTGGGAGTGCGGAGAGGGTGCTGTCTCAGGGCAGAGCGAGGCCCGCTCCCTGCCTGCTGGCACCAAGCTCTCCATGTTCTCACGCTGAGGTGCTGCTTCTGGGGAGTGGGCCATGCGTGCCAGTGATGGTGGGCAGGGTCCCTGTCCCATGTCCACTCTGGTACTGGGCCAGCTGCCTCCATTCAGGCTGGTTTTGGCCCTGAACAGTGAGGGTGGCACCCACGCCGTCCCCTGAGGACGGGGAGATGCCATGCTGACCACATCTGTAACTCTGCCGCTGCTGTCCAGGGTGGCCACAACAGACATGGCCCAGACTTCCCAGTAGCTTCTGGGCTGGTCATGGCCATGTCTGAGGAGGGCCTTGGGCGCAGACCTGTTCTGGGGCGCGAGCAGTGTCTTCTTGGCACCAGTGTCTGAACCCTGTTAGAATGCTCTTCTGTCCCCAGGCTCAGGTTAGTGTTGAGGGTCCCGACAGTCCTGCAGCTTGGAGGGGCTGGTGTCTGCTCACTGACTGACATGAGGCCTCAGAGCCAGGATCTGTCCAGCCCTGCTGGGCTCGCCGCTGAGCTGTGCCCTCTCCCCTGCGGCACCCCACCCACCCTCTGCACATTGTTCCAGATGCTTCCTCAGGATGACAGGAGGTGGGGGACCCAGAGGCCCCAGGCCCTGTGTTTGGAGCTGGGCAGGGGGAGTGGGAGGGACCGTGCTTCTCTGCAGTGCTCTGCTCTGCTCTCTGCCAGTCTCCAGGGAGGGGCCAGCGTGTTTTATCTCCCCACAACCAAGACCCTCACCTCCAGATAAAGGGCTCTGGATGTGTGGATCCTGGAAAGCTGCTTGCAACTGATAACAGTCTGCTGGTGGTTGCAGCGCAGGAGCCTAGAGGAGTGGCGTGGACTGATTATAATAAAGCTGTGTGGTGCCACATGCCTGGATTTGATGGTAGGGCTGCGGCATAAGCCCCTCCCTGCCTCCTGCCCAGGAGCTCAGTGGCACTTGCTCCTGCTCCTGCCCCTGCAGCGGGCCCCTCCGCTGCTTACTCCTGCCAGGGCCTGGTGATTCAGTTGGCAAACATCTGCTTGAGTTTTGCAGTCACTTATTTTTCTTTCTCATCGTCCTTTTTCTCCCCATTGAGACCAGCAGCAAAGTACTTCTTAAAAAGACCTTTGGCTGGTGGCCTCGGCCTTGGGCCATGTCTGGACCTGCTTGGACCTGGATGTGGGTTGCAGTGGGGTTTGGCTTGGACACACAGGGTCCAAGGACAGTGTTCGTGGTGCAGTGTTGCTTCTGGGGTGTTGGATAGGCCCAGGGGCTGTCGCACAGCCTCAATGTTCATCTCCTAGTCACCCTGCAGGCAGCTCGGACCACAGTCCCCACTCACATATGGAAAAGAGGAAGCCCCGGAGTTAGTGACCTCCAGAGGTCACACATGTAGAGAGCGTGGAGATGTGCCCTGCAGCTGTGAGCCCTGAGGCCTGAGCCCTTGCCCATCCCCTCTGCTCCCTTTGAGCACTCAGCTTGTTGGCCATCTGCAGTTTTTGGAGTGTCCTCTCTGGACCAGTGCTGGGGGTGCAGGGGTGACTGCGTCAGGCTAGTTCCTGTCCTCAGTGAACTCCCCTTTAGTTGGGGACCCAGATACAACCAGTAAGGAAGGTGGTTTCAGAACGGGCTAGGGGCTCTGGAAAGAGGACACCAGAGACATGGTGGCCTTTTTTACTAGTGTGACCAGGAAGACCTGTCTGAGGGCAGGATGTTTGCACTGACACTGGGTAAGCAGAAACCAGGCCTGGGAAGACAGGAGGGGAGCCGGTTGGGTCAGGAGGTAGCAAGTGCAAAGGGCCTGAGGTCAGCATGGCTCTGGCAGGCTTGAGCATCTGCGAAGAGGCCAGCAGGGTCAGGGATGAGGTCAAAGGAGCTGGCAAAGTGGGAGCAGACACTGAGAGGTCACTGGCAGGGCAGTCACTCTGTTGTCCAACGGCAGGTGATAGTAACCAGGCCTATGGATGAGTAGTGGATGCTTGTTTTTCCTAACAGTTCAGCACAGTGCAGGATTGTGTGTGTGTGTGTGTGTGTGTGTGTGTGTGGTTTTACTCTAGGCTGCAGGAGGGATGCGGAGGCAGGGCGGCTCCGTCACTGGCCCAGGCTGCATGGGTGGTACATAGCAGAGCCTGGCGGTACAGGCCCACAACCTTGTGTTCCCACATGCATGTCCCATGGCTCTGCCCCTCCTGACTGCTGTCTCCAGGACCCTGTGGTCAGCAGATCGCTAAAGACTGCCGTGCCCTCTTCTCGTAGCATTTGAGGATCCGGGCACTCCAGGGGCAGGGATGTCATCATAGGCATGAAGGGTTGGGGCGTGGACATCTCTGGAACTAGGTGGCCTGCGCTGTTGGGGAAAGGCCCAGCACACAGGAACACGGCTTTCATCTCCAGCCAGCTGTTTTTCCCAGTGCCCCTACCTGGGTGGGGCTGAGAGTGGCTGACCTGCCCGGGGAGGGAGCATTCCTGAGCACAGTTCCTGAGGTGTGCACTGACCCCAGCCTGCTCAGTTCAGCTCGGCTCTCACTAAACCCAAACCCCACACCCCAGGCAGTGCCTGTGACCACCTGACCAGGCTCCTGGGCTGGGGTCAGGTGGAGTCGACTCCGCTTTGCCAAGTGCCCTGGGCTCCCACTCCTGGAACCCCAGCAGGCCCCTGGAACAGTGCAGGGAAGGTGATCAGTCTTTGACAGAGGTCTCTGAGCAAGAGGGAGGTGTCTGCTTGCTGGTCGGTTAACCAGCTCCTGCCTGGCACAAAAGCCTCGTGCCATTGAGTTAGGTTGCCAAGATGGAAAAACTGGGTTTTCCCGTGTAAAGTTGAGTTTTCTGCTTCTTTTCAAAACTCTGAACTTCTGGTCATACCGAGTTGGCCTCCCTAGGGGGCAGAAGCTGGCTATTGCTGAGGAGAGGCTACCCCTTGCACTGGCCATGAACCTTCTGGGACACCATCATCCAAAACACTCTCCCCTCTATAAGTTTCTGTCAGTCTTCTGGGAACCTGTCTTGCCTTCCTGAAACTGCTTGGCATCTAATGTTATGATGCCGGAATGTTCCCAAGGTCTCCCGTTTCCACCTGTTTGTGTTTGTGATGTGGTCTCTGTGGTTGTGGATGAGGCCAGGTAGCCAAGGCAACCAGCTGAGGTCCTGGCATGTAGCAGGAGATCTACTGCCCATTGTTTCCTTGGCCTTTAACCTCTGAGATGCAGGATGACCAGGAAACCCAGAGGGTCTTCCTGCTGATGGTCTTTACTTTTACTTTGATTGAAGTTCTCCTCCAGGACCTGGAGTCTGAGTTGTTGTGTCCTTAATAAGCTGTTTCCTCCTCTTTCGTTTGAAAGTGGGTTTCTGTGTATCAATGCCCACACCTACAGTCCCTTGCTGGGTTTGTTGGTTGTTTCTTGGGTCAGGGGGAGCCTTCATGTAGATTTTCTCCTTGTGGCCTGAGACCCAGGAAGCTAGAGGACTGGAGGTGTTCTTTGGACCCTGGGAGGGATCCAGCTTGGTCACTAGCTGTTTCTGTGAGGCTTGAAATGTTTGTTCAGTGGCTAAGCAGTTGACACCTAATTAGGACTGGAAAGCTTCAGGCCACAAGCAAGAAGCAGGGAACAGGGTCCTGGAGCTTGGCGTGACAGTGCAGGGCAGCTCTGAGCACCCGGAAGCCCGCTTAGGCCCCCCCACAGGTGGAGCTGTTGGAGGAAAGCATGCTAGGGAGAAGCCCATGGGCTCCTCTTGGGCCACAGGACCTCGGGAGCTTCTGCCAGCCTGTGGGGCAGGAGTCTGGTGCAGGGCTGCCACCTGCTCAGCACCAAGGTGGGTTGGGGTGAGGAATCCCCTCCCTGGGGCTGTCCCCCTGGGGCTATGGGATAGCTGTTGAGCCTTTTCTGGGGAAGGGACTTGTCCCTAGACCCAGCTCTTGGGACTAGGTGAAACTGGGGAGGTTAAGCCAAACTGAACGTATTTCCCTAAAGTAGGGTTTCTCCCATGGTCCTGAGGCTGAGGCATCCACCACCCTCGCTGGGGCAGACACCTGCACTGGGCCCTGCCTGACTGCCCATGGCCCTGCCCCTTCTGCCCATTGCACCTATGGGCACCACCACTAACTGGCAAGGCTACGTTCACCCTCCCTCTCCCTGGAACCTGTTCCTTCAGGGGGAGAGGTGCAGGGGCGGTGGTGACAGGTACTGGTGCAGCCGCCTGGGTCTGCTGCTGTGGAAGTGGCCAAGGCCCCTGCCCTCTGTTCTCATGGCTGCATGTGCATGTGCGCTTTCCCCACCCGAGCAGACTGACAGAACCATGCACCACCTTCCTCATCTCACCTTCAGCTCCCTGGGTCTGTCAGCACCCTTCAGCATTCCTCAGCACATCGTTTCAGTGGCAGCCTACCATCCCAGTCCCCGGTGGCCTTGCTGGTCTGTCTGTGACGCTGTGGCAGGTTTTCCCAGTTTCCACTATTATGAAACACTATGACTTCCTTGTTTATAGACAGAACCACTTTGACACACGTGCATGTTCAAGGGGTATTTGAAATCCATATTCAAGGGGTTTTAGAATGCTCTGTTTTTCCATTCTGTAATTTTTGCAAAACTCTAAGATGCATTTCAGTTTGAAAGTTCACTAAGTGCTGTTTTTTAAGGAAGAATAACATTTTGCTTAGGTTCATGGTTCAAGAACATAGTTTCCATAATGTATTTTGAAGTTAAAATGAGTGTGGCCTAGTGGTATCTGGGGCTTGTAGGTTTAGATCTGTCATATTCTCTTTAAAACAGAGCAGGATCTGGGTGTGGTGGCACATGTCTGGAATCCCAGCAGCTCGGGAGGCTGAGGCAGGAGGATCTTGAGTTCAAAGCCAGCCTCAGCAAGAGGGAGATGCTAAGCAACTCAGCGAGACCTGGTCTCTAAATAAAATACAAAATAGGACTGGGGATGTGGCTTAGTAGGTAAGTGTCCCTGGGTTCAGTCCCCAGTCCAAAAAATAAAATACAACAGGGGCAGATGGTGGGACTTTGTCTCTCTCCCTGGCTCTCTCGCTGCTGACACCTGCGGTCACTCCTGACTGTGCCATGGAGGCAGAGCCCCTTGATATAGCATTCCATGCTTTAGGCCCTGGCTTTGGTGGGTAGATGTTACTTCATGGGGTGGTTTGTTTTTGATGGGGTTAGTGGCTGACAGTGAGACCCCAGAAGGTAAGAAGCCAGCAGAGGAAGGAGTAGAGGCCTCCAAGCCAAGGGCAGAAGAAGAGGAGGAGGAAGAGGAAGAAGAGAGCCTTCCAGGATGCACTCTGTTTATTAAAAATCTCAACTTCAACACCACAGAGGAGACGCTGAGGGAAGTGAGTATCCACCAGGAATGGGGGATGCTCCAGGCTGTGATGCAGGCAGTGCTTCTGTTCTGTGTCTGGCACGGCTCAGGTGGTGGGCAGCCCGCCCTGCTGCACACCATCCCTGCTGTTGGTGGGTTCCGTGTTCCAAGCACACTTGAAAACAGTTCCCCTACTGCTTCTGTGGTGAGCAGCCCAGAAGTCAATGCCACCACTGTGCGTGGCCTGATGGAGCCTGCAGGAGACTCGTCAGTGAGGGTGTCCCCACCTGACACGTCTGGATGGGGTGAGTCTGCATCTGTGGGAGGAGAGCAGGGAGGGCAGGGTAGGGAGCTCCAGGCAGGGGTTTGGCAGATGCCCAGTGAGCATGGCAGCCCATGGACTGCAGGGCCAGGATGGGAGAGGGGCCCCTCCCACTCAGAGGATGGGGTCTGTGAACTCCCTGTCTCCCCAACCAGGACTCTCCAGCAGAGGTGCTGCTTTCGGTGAATCAAGCGTGGCACAGAACAGATGCTCACCAGATTTCCTGCTTAATGGATGAGTGACACAGCTCACAGCCGTGAACTCATCCTGGAAGGGAGATGGCAGAGGATGGAAATCTCTGATTCTCCTTCCTTTCAAAATGTCCCCTGAGCTCTAAAATTCTATAAAGCGTTCAAGAGAAGAGGCAGCATCCACTGACCCTGCCTCTGTGCTGTGACTGTCCTTAGGTAGTAGGACAGCCACAGCAGTGGAGAGGCCCAGACCCAAGCAGGCAGCATGGCCAGGGTCCACGGAGCACCTGGTGAAGCACTGATACCACATGACTTGGTTTTAGAGGCGCACCCTATCAGTGTCTCAAAGGCAGGTGACTCTGAGCCTGTCAGGCCAGCTCTGGTCCTGTGTCGTCCTTGTCACTCCTGGCATGGTGTGGGACATCACTATTGGATCAGCATTTCCTGGAGTTGCACAAACGGCAGCTCAAGGGTGTCCTCAGAATTGAAGGCCCTGGAGCTGGAAGGCTCAGCCAGGACCATCTAGTTCAACTGGGAGATGGAGGTTTAGAGAGGTTACCTCACTGTCCTGAGCTCACACAGCCCATTAGAGCACTGTGGGGAAGCACACCCAGATCACAGGACCCCTGTCCCAGCACCTGAGTGTGGAGCCATGATCAGGGGTCAGTCCTCCCGGGCCTGGATCCTGGCCTCACTCCTTGTTAATGGGCAAGCCCTGCAGACTTTCTGTGCCTCAGTTTCTCCAGTTGTCATAGTGGCATGAGTGGAACTTTCCCATTGGGTTTTTTTGAAGGTTTGACTAGGACAAGTGAGATCCTTCAGGTAGAGGGTCCTGTGCCTGAAGCACAAGTCTGCCGCCCATGTGTGTGAGGGTCTCCGCTCCTCCTGCTGCCCTTCGCTCACTTGGTGGACAGTACTGAGCACCTGTCTGTCTGAAGACAGTGCCAGAGCCAGAGCCACATGGGGTGTGCCTTAGCTGGGCTCTAAAGGGAGACAGGAGAAGGGAGGGGAAATGTAGTGTGACTTACAGTTTTTTAGAATTATTTTGGCTTTAAGCACAGAGGGCAGTGAGGTGGTCGGGCCTGGGGTCAGTAGACTCCATGCCCCTGAAGTGACACCGGCTTCTGGGGTCTGCGGCAGACCTCTAAGCTGTTCCAAGGCCTAGTTCTTCCTCTGTAAGTGGAGGAAAAAAGCAGCCCAACTGCTGTTTCGAGATGTCCAGGGGACTGGCCAGGTTACTTGGCACAGGCCATCACTCACCACCTCTGAATGATCCAGGATCTCCATGGGCAGACATGGGAGGACAGCTCAGCAGGCTGCACAGTGGCTCAAAGCCTGGCTCAGCAGCCCAGGCCCAGGTCCAGCATGTCCACCTTTGTGACCCCAACTGCCAGCTCCCTGGCCCTCAGCTGCCCATCTGAGGGCATCTCTGGGTTACTAGGTGGGTGGATGGTGGGGGGCCTGGCACAGGCCCATGCACAGTGTGCAGCCTGCTGAGGTCAGCTCTGCATGCCTCCTGCTTCCTGTGCCTGTGGGTGGACCCACGGTGACTGGAGAGGCTCCCACGCAGGTGGTGGATGCTCCCAGAAGTCGGGGGCTGCATGATCCTCTCTTCTCCAGGTGTTTTCCAAAGTGGGCACTGTGAGGAGCTGCTCCATCTCCAAGAAGAGCACAGTAGGTAACCCATGGAAATCTTGGCTGGAAAGAAGTGGTTCCAGAAGAAATCGTACCTGCGGGCGGGGATGGCGGCCAGGCTTGTCTGAAATAGCCCCTCCTCTCTCCTGGAGACTCCTGCTGTGCAGTCAAAGAGGCCCATGCGTCCTGGGCTGTCCAGAGCCTTGCAGGCTGTCATGTGGTCCTGGATCTGTGCACCTAGTGGGCGGGCAGGTTACCATCAGCACCTGGGGGCTCCCTCCTCCCCACTCCTTCCAGACACAGCAAGAAGGACTGATTGTGGACTTTCCCACTTCAGTTACAAGGGAAATGACCCATACGTAGAACTTCTAGATCATTCCACCACATCATTAATCTGCACCTCCCTGGCTATTAGGTAGTGGGCAGGCAGAGACCACCTGGCCTCTCCCTTCAGCCCCGTGTCTTGTTCTGACAATCCAGGCCTCCCCTCATTCATGCCCTGGTTCCCTGCAGAACGTGAGCAAGGACACATCCTTTGTCCTTTATCACAGCCACATACCCAGAGCAGCAGCCCTTTGATTCATGGACATGGTGGGGTGCAGCATGAGTCAAGAGTCACCGCTGCTCATTCACTCCCTAACTGGCTTGGGCCAGTAGGCAGTGAGCACCAGAGATGTGATCCCTGTCCCCAGGTACCTGCAGTAGCTTGGGGACATGTGAGCTGGTGGCTTCAGCACAGGACCAGGAGGGCTGGGGCAGGTTCTTCAAGTCAGAGTGGGTCTAGAGGCAGGGAGGCTGAGTAGCCTGGTGGCAGAGGCTAAGGCAGGAGGTGGAAAGGGAGGCAGTTTCCAGCTTAGGAAGTGGCTTTTATGCCCTGCAGGGGTTTGGACTGCAGCCTGGTAGGGAACCACCAAGGGTTTTAAGCAGATGCTTCTGTGTGTGAAGTTAGAAGTCCCTTGCCTCTGTCTGCTGAGGGTGCCATGGCAGCAGATAAACCAGGCCACAGGGACAGTGTCACTCTGGGAGCCTGCCCTCGCCCCTGCAAGCACTCAGCAGCACCTTGCCACCCCATCTTCGGTGTTGGAAGCAGCTATTGGGGTGTCCACTGTCCTTTAGGGAGCCTGCCATCCAGCCAGGCATTGGGGAGAGCTAGGTGGTATCTGGTCAGCTAGGTGCAGCAGGACGAGGCCATGCTCAGCCTGGGGCTGGTGTGAAGGACAGCTGGACGCAGGTGGCTGTGCAGCAGCAGGTCATACTGCTAACCCTTAAGGGGCACAAGGAGAGATGGTGGGCAGAGCTCATGCAGAACTGGCACACAGGGAGCCAGTAGAGCTGGGTCCTTGGCACCCGCATGTGCCCCTCTCCCACAGTCCCAGGTCAGCATTTCCTGTTAGCTGATCCCCGGGCGCAGATGCCGGGAGCCAGGTGCTGCTCTTGGCAGAGTCCGGCCTCCCAGGCAGTATGGTCCTGCCGTGTTGGAGGCTGGATGAGCTCCTCTTTCTCACGAGTATGTTTGACACTCAGGTGCAGACGCCACCAGCCCACTGCCCACAGCCTTATGCCCCCAAACAAAAGCTCTCTGCTCAGAGATCAAACTGACAGTCCCCATGGGACAGGACTGCCTGCCCCCTGCAGTTCTGAGCCACGTTTGGGCTGTGCACAAGGTTCCCTAGCATGCAGGGCTCTTCAGGGGAGGCAGAGGTGCAGTTAGAGACCTTGTGTTTTGGGGTGCCCCATGGGACACCCCAGCATGACCCCCTACACCTGATACACACACACTGTCAGGAAGCAGCGTCCCTGGAGAGGCTGCTGTTGCTCTTGCCCTCTGACCTCCTGTTGCCTTGGAGTGGGGAACCAGGCAGAGCCAGGGCACCTTCACCTCCCTGTCAGAACTTTAGACCCGAAATCCAGGAGCCAGATCTGAGGGTCACAAACGCCTCCAGGAGGTGGCCCTGGGTGCTCGCGACACCACATGGATGCAGGGCCATCCAGGTAGAGGCTCCTGCTGGAGAACAGTGGTCAGCCCTGAGTCAGTTCCCCTCCCTCATGAAGCCGGGATCGTATTAGGAATTTAATTATCACATCAATCATCTGGTAATTAATAGTGAAACTCAGTGGTGAATTTGCTGGGGTAACTAGTTGTAAACAGCAAGCCTGGAGCTAAGGCCATGTGGGGGCTGGAAAGGGAACTGGAAAGGATCCAAAGCTGAGTCCTGGCTTATTCCATGCTCCCTCTCACAGTGCGCCCCCTGTTCCAGGAGCGCTGCTTTCCATGGGGTTTGGATTCATGGAGTACTAGAAGCCAGAGCAGGCCCAGAAAGCCCAGAAAGCCCTCAAGCAGCTTCAGGTAAGCAGGCCGTGAGCCAGGGTCCATGCTGTGTGCCCTTCACCTCTGAAACTGGGGGCAACCCCTGATCTCCTGTCATGTGTCCTTTTACCAGTTTTCCAAGCAAGGAAGACCCCTCTCAGCCCTCGACAGCCACTTTCATTCACTTATTCTACCCATGTGCGTATGTCATGGGGCTAGTTTGTGACAACACTGTGGTAGGCCTGGGGAAACCCTTCCTCTTTCTGGTGGGGAGATGGGCAGTGGAGCCATGAATTAAGACAAGATCATGCTGAATACTCATTCACATGACTTCAGAAGTGGGGCTGCCTTGGACTGAGTGGGCTAAGGGGAGCCCCTGAGGAGCAGATGGCTGAGCTGAAACCTGCCCACACGAAGTCACCTGCACAGAGACCTGGAGGGAAAGCCGTCCAGGAGCAGAAGACAGCATATGCAAAGGACCTGTGTCAGGAACTTGAGGGAGTTGGGGAAATAAGCCCCCAAAGGCAGCTGGCAGAGCAGTGTGTGGCAGGTATCAGGGGAGGTGGAGGTATTTAGGATGAGATTTGCAGGTCACTTAAAGGACTGGATGTCAGCCTGAAGGCTGGACAAGACTGTCGGAGGGCTGGCAGCACATGGGGAAGGGTCTTATTTGTGCTCCAGGACAGTTTCCAGTCCCTGTGTGGAGATGAGATCGGCAGGAAACCCTCAGTGGTCAGAAAACAGTAGCTTGTGCCAGAGATGGGCAGCAAACCTGGTGGGAGGGGCTGGAGAGTATTTGAATGTAGATTGAACATCTGGTGCAGATGGAGGAGACAGCCTTCCTGCTGAGCCCTATGTCTTGTGATAAATAGGACACAGGGAGTGCATGGCCAGGAGACTGTACCACCCCCAGGGAGCCTACCTCACTGGCAGTGACCACAGCTCCCTCACTGAGGCCCACATGCCAGACCCTGCCAGGGCAGGGAACAGAGCAGAGCACTTCCTTGTCTCTGGTTAGACACCAGAACTCCCAGTGTGTCACCAGCGCTGTGTGTCATCAGCTCAGTTTGTGACTCCTCAGACTCTGTTCATCTTCCTCTTGCACTCAGGTCAAGGTGCAGTTCAACTCTATCATGCAGATAGCACACTGCTTAGCCCCAGCAGGGTGAATGTGCATGTCCGTGGCCACTGAGGATTGCTTATGCAGAGCCACCTGGGTGTGTTTCCTGGGAGGTTGAAGGGACTTTTGGGTTATTTCACTCAGACACCAGTTACACCCCTAGGGACCACTGCTTTAGGTGCAGGGCTCTAGACTGGGGATTTTGGGAGCTGTAGACTAGATAACAAGCTCTCTCTGCAAGCCACACCAGAAGGGCCCCTGAATCTTCAGATGCTATTAAACAGTGGCTGAGCCTGTGCCCTTGAATTCTGTAAAGGTCAAACTGCCGCAGGGCTCAGAGAGCATTTGGAGGCTGGGTCTCTGTGAACACTGGTCGCTGCCTGGCTTTCACCCCGCTACCTTGGGGAATGCCCTTCCATTCCTGCACTTCTGACCCCTCTGTATGGCCTCTGTGAGCTCCGCCTCTGCCAGCTCAGGCTCTGTAAGTACTGCCCCTGTAAGCTCGGCCTCTGTGAGAATGGCCTCTATGAGCATGGCCTCTGTCAACACGGTCTCTATGAATTTGGCCTCTATGAGAATGGCCTCTGTGAGCAAGGTCTCTGTGAATTCATCCTCAGTGAGCTCAGCCTCTGTGAAGAAGACCTCTGTGAGTACGGCCTCTGTGAGAACAGACTGTGAACAATGCCTCTGAGCATGTCCTCTGAGCAAGGCCTCTGTGAGCACGGCCTCAGTGAGGATGGCCTCTATGAGCACAGCAAGTGTAAGCATGGACTCTGAGATCAAGGTCTCTGTGAGGAAGGCCTCTGTGAGCTCGGCCTCTCTGAGCTAGTACACTGTGAGCTAGGCCTCTGTGAGCTACTCCTCTATGAGCAAGGCCTCTGTGAACAAGGACTCTGTGAGCATGGACTCTGTGAGCAAGGCCTTTGTGAACACCGCCTATAAAAGCAAGCCCTTTCTGAGCTAGTCCTGTGTGAGCTAGGCCTTTGTGAGCAAGGTCTGTGTGAGCACAGCCTCTGTGAGGATGGCCTCTATAAGAACGGTAACTGTGAGCATGGGCTCTGGGAGCAAGGTGTCTGTGAGCATGGAATCTGTGAACTCGTGCTTCTTGGGCTTGGCCAGAGACAAGGCCTCTGTGAGCATGACATCTGTGAGCAAGGCTTCTGTGAGCACATCATCTGTGAGCAAGTCATCTCTGAGCAAGGTCTGTGTGAGCATGGAATCTGTGACCTCATCCTTTCTGAGCTTGGCATGAGACAAGGTCTCCTTGAGCAAAGCCTCTGGTGAGCTCATCCTCTCTGAGCTTGACCTCTGTGAACTTGGCCTCTCTGAGCTTGGCTTCTGTGAACAAGGCTTTATGAGCACATCATTTCTGAGTACAGCCTCTGTGAGCTCTGAGTCTGTGAGTATGGACTCTGTGAGCAAGGCCTCTGTACATGGCCTCTGTGAGCAAGGACTCTATCAGCAGGGCCTCTGTGATCTCATCCTCTGTGAACTGGACCTCTGTGAGTATGTATTCTGTGACAAAGCCCTCTGTGAGAGTGGCCTCTGTGAGCAAGGTCTCTGTGAGCAAGGGCTCTCTGAGCAAGGCCTCTATCTGAGCAGGGCCTCCGTGATCTCATCCTCTGTGAGCATGGCCTCTGTGAACTCGGCTACTCTGAGCTCAGCCTCTGTGAACATGGACTCTGTAAGCAAGGCTTTGTGAGCACATCATCTGTGAGCAAGGCCTCTTTGAGCAAGGTCTCTGCGAGCAAGGCCTCTGTGAGCACAGACCTTGTGAGCTTGGACTCTGAGCACTGCCTCTGTGAGCTCTGAGTCTGTGAATATGGACTCTGTGAGCAAGGACTCTGTGATCATGGCCTCGGTGAGCAAGACCTATGTTAGCAAGACCTATGTTAGCAAGGCCTCTGTGAGGTAGTCCTCTGTGAGCTAGGCCTCTGAGAGCACGACCTATGTGAGCAAGGCCTCTATCAGCAATGTCTCTGGGATCTCATCCTCTGTATCCTTGGCCTCTAAGACCATGGCTTCTGTGACAAAGCCCTCTGTGGGCTTGGCCTCTGTGAGCACAGCGTCTATGAACAAGTCTTTTGTGAGCAAGGACTCTGTGAGCATGGAATCTGTGAGCTCCTCATTTTTGTGCTCTGACTGAGACAGTGCCTCTATGAGCAAGCTTCTCTGAGCAAGGCCTCTATCAGCAAGGCCTCTGCGATCTCATCCTCTTTGAACTTGGCCTCTGTGAGCATGGCCTCTGTAAGACTTCTGTGAGTAAGCCCTCTTGAGCAAGCTCTCTGTGAGCAGGTTGTCCGTGAGCATGGCCTCTATGAACACGGCCTCTGTGAGCAAGGCTTCTGTGAGCACAGGGTCTGTGAATAAGTCCTCTCTGAGCAAGGTCACTGTGAGCATGGAATCTGTGAGTTCGTCATTTCTGAGCTCAGTCTGAGACAAGGCCTCTATGAGCTTGGCCTCTGTGATTACGGCCTCTGTGATTACGGCTGCTGTGAAGAAAGGCCTCTGTGAGCAAGACCTCTGTGATCTAGTGCTCTGTGAACTCAGACTCTCTGAGCATGGCCTCTGTGAGCACGGACTCTCTGATCTCAGCCTCTGTAAGCACAGATTTTGCGAGCATGGTGTCCGTGAGCATGGAATCTGTGAGCTGGTCCTTTCTTAGATCAGCCTGAAACAAGGCCTCTGTGAGCAAGGCCTCTGCGAGCTCATCTTCCTGATCTCAGCCTCTGTGAACACGGCCTCTGGAAGCACAGCCTCTCTGAGCACAGCATCTCTGAACATTGCCTATGTGAGAAAGGCCTAAGTGAGCAAGGCCTCTGTGATCTAGTCCTATGTGAGCTAGGCCTCTGGGAACGTGGCATCTTTGAACACGGCCTCTGTGAGCAGGAACTCTGTGCACAAGGTCTCTGTGAGCAAGGCCTCTGTGAGCGCGGCCCCTATATGTACAGATTCTGTGAGCACGGGCTCTGTGAGCTTGGAGTCTGAGCACAACCTCTGTGAGCTCTGACACTGTGAGTATGGACTCTGTGAGCAAGGCTTCTGTGAGCATGACCTGTGTGAGCACAGCCTCTGTGAACAAGGTGTCTGTGAAATAATCTTCACTAAGCTCAGCCTCTGTGAACTCAGCCTCTGTGACCAAGGTCTCTCTGAGCAAGGCCTCTATCAGCAAGGCCTCTGCGATCTCATCCTCTGTGAGCTTGGCCTCTGTGAGCATGGCCCCTGTGACAAAGTCCTCTGTGATCTCACCCTCTGTGAACTCGGCCTCTCTAACCTTGGCCTGTGTGAGTAAGCCCTCTGTGAACAAGCTCTGTGTGACCAGGACTCTGTGAACACCGCCTCTGTGAGCTAGTCCTCCATGATCAAGGCCTCTATGAGAATGGCCTCTGTGAGCTTGGAGTCTGAGAATGACCTCTGTGATCACAGCCTCTGTGAGCATGGCATTTGTGAGCAAGGACTCTGTGAGCAAAGCATCTGTGAGCAAGTCCTCTGTGAGCAAGGTCTCTGTGGGCATGGAATGTGTAAGTTCATCATTTCTGTGCTCGGACTGAGACAATGCCTCTATGAGCAAGGCCTCTAGCAGCAAGGCCTCTGAGATCTCATGTCTTGTGAACTCGGCCTCTGTGAGCATGGCCTCTGGAGTAAGCCCTCTGTGAGCAAGTACTCTGAGCAGGGCCTCCGTGAGCAAGGCCTCTGTGAGCAAGGCACGTGTGAACTTGTCCTCTATGAGCTCGGTCTCTGTGAACACAGCATCTGTTAGCACGGTCTCTGTGAGCATGACATCTATGAGGAAGACTTCTGTAAGCACACTGTCTGTGAGCAAAGCCTCTGTGTGCACGACCACTGTGAGTAAGGCCTCTATGAGCAAGGTCTCTGTGAGCATGACATCTATGAGGAAGACTTCTGTAAGCACATTGTCTGTGAGCAAGGCCTCTGTGAGCAAGGTCTCTGTTAGCAAGGTCTCTGTGAGCAAGGCCTATGTGAGCAAGGCCTCTATCAGCAAGGCCTCTGTGATCTCATCCTCTGTGAGCTTGGCCTCTGTGAGCATGGCCTCTGTGACAAAGCCCTCTGTGATCTCATCCTCTGTGAACTCGGCCTCTCTGAGCATGGTGTGTCTGAGCATGGCATCTGTGAGTAAGCCCTCTGTAGACAAGATCTCTGTGACCATGCCTCTGTGGGCAAGGCTTCTGTGAGGAAGTATTTTGTGAGCACGGCCTCTGTGAGCTAGGCCTCTGTAATCATGGCTTCTGTGAGATTGGAATCTGTGAAAATGACCTCTGCGATCACAGTCTCTGTGAGCAAGGCCTCTGTGAGCTAGGCCTATGTGAGCAAGGTCTATGTGAGAAAGACATCTGTGAACTAGTCCTCTCTGAGCTCAGTCTATGTGAACCTGGTCTCTGTGAGGACGGTCTCTCTGAGCAAGGCCTCTATCACCAAGGCCTCTGAGATCTCATCCTCTGTCAGCTTGGCATCTGTGAGCATGGGGTCTGTGATATGGCCCTCTGTGATCTTTTCCTCTGTGAACACTGCCTCTGTGAGCATGGCCTCTGTGAGAAAGCACTTTGTGAGCAAGGTCTCTGTGAGCTCAGCCTCTGTGAGCACAGAATCTCTGAGCTCGGCCTCTGTGAGCAAGGTCTCCATGAGCATGGAATCTGTGAGCTGGTCTTTTCTGAGATTGGCCTCAGGCAAGACCTCGGTGATCAAGGCATTTGTGAGCTCTTCTTCTCTGAGCTCAGCCTCTGTGAGCTTGGCTTCCGTGAGCAAGGTCTCTGTGAATATGGCCTCTATGAACATGGCCGCTGTGAGCATGGCCTCTGTGAGCAGGGCCTCTGTGAGTAAGGCATCTGTGAGCAAGGCCTATGTGTCAAGGCCTAAGTGAGCAAGGCCTCTGTGACCTAGTGATCTGTGAATTAGGCCTCTGAGAGCACAGCCTCTGTGAGCACAGCCTCTGTGAGGTTGGAGTCTGAATATAGCCTCTGTGAGGTATGACATTGTGAGTATGGACTCTGTGAGCAAGGGCTCTGAAGGGCTCTGTGATCATGGCCTCTGTGAGCATAGCCTATATTAGCAAGACCTATGTGAGCAAGGCCTCTGTGAGGTAGACCTCTGTGAGCTAGGCCTCTGAGAGCACAGCCTTTGTGAGATCTGATTCTGTGAGTATGGACTATGTGATCAAGGCATCTGTGAGGAAGACCTCTATCAACAAGGCTTCTGTGATCTCATTCTCAGTGAGCTTGGCCTCTGTGAGCATGGCCTCTGTGACAAAGTCCTCTGTGATCCCATTCTCTGTGTACTCGGCCTCTAAGAGCATGGCCTCTGTTAGCATGGCCTCTGCGAGTATGGCCTATGTTAGCAAGATCTATGTGAGGAAGTCCTCTGTGAGTTATGCCTCTGGGAGCACAGCCTCTGTGACCAATGCCTCTCTGAGCATGGCCTCTGAGCAAGGTGTCCATGAGCACAGCCTCTGTGAGCATGGCCTCTGCGAGTATGGCCTATGTTAGCAATATCTAAGTGAGCAAGTCCTCTTTGAGCTAATCCTCTGTGAGCTATGCCTCTGAGAGCACAGCCTCTGTGAACAATGCCTCTCTGAGCATGGCCTCTGAGCAAGGTGTCTGTGAGCACAGCCTCTGTGAGCATCCATCTGTGAGCAAGTCCTCTCTGAGCATGGAATCTGTCTGCTTGTCCTTCCAGAGCTCTTCCTGAGACAAGGCTTCTTTGGACAAGGCCTCTGTGAGCTCATCCTCTCTGAACTCAGGCTTGGTGAGCACAGCCTCTCTGAGATCGGCATCTGTGAGCAAGACCTCTGTGAACACAGCCTCTGTGAGCACTGCCTCGATAAGCATGGCCTTTTTGTGTACGGCCTCTTTGAGCTCGGCCTCTGGGAGCATCACCTATGTGTGCACGCACTTTGTGAGAATGGCCTCTGTAAACACAGACTCTGTGAGCAAGGCCTGTGTGAGCAAGGCCTCTGTGAGCTCCGACTCCGTGAGCAAGTTCTCTGTGATCCCGGCCTCTGTGAGCAAGCCCTCTGTTCCTAGGCCTCTGTGAGCTAGGCCTCTTTAAACATGGCCGCTGTGAGCTCTGACTCTCTGGGAAAGGCCTCTGTGAGCAAGGCCTCTGTGAACACGGCCTCTGTGTTCATGGCCTCTGTGAGCAAGGTCTCTGTGAGCATGGCCACTGTGAGCATGATCTCTGTGAGCCAGCCCTCTGGGAGGAAGGCCTCTGTGAGCACAGCCTCTCTGAGCAAGGCCTCTTTTAGCACAGCCTCTGTAATCAAGCCCTCTCTGAGGAAGACCTCTGTGACCACACACACCATGGGAATTTCCACTATGCGCATGGCCACTGTGATTACAGACTTGGTGAGGAAGATCTCTGTGTGCACAGCCTCTGTGAGTACAGCCTCTGTGAGCATGGCCCGTGTGAGAATGGCCTCTGTGAGTTCGTCCTCTGTGATCACGGCCTCCATGAGCTCGAACTCTGTGAGGAATGCCTCTGCGAGCAATGTCTCTGTAAGGTCTCTATGAGCAAGGTCTCGGTGAGGAAGGCCTCTGTGAACAAATCCTCCATGAGCAGGGTGTCTGTGACAAAGGCCTCCGTGAGAACGGCCTTTGTGATGAAGGCCTCTGTGAGCTCAGCTTCTGTGAGAACAGCCTCTATGCGCATGGCCACTGTGAGCAAGGACTCTTTGAACAAGGCCTCTGTGTGCATGGTCTCTGTGAGAACGGCATCTGTGAGTATAGCCTCTTTGAGCAAGGTGTCTGAAAAATTCCTCTGTGAGCATGTCCACTGTGAGGAATGCTTCTCTGAGCAATACCTCTGTGAGCAGGGTCTCTGTGAGTAAGGCCTCTGTGAGCATGACCTCTGTGAGAACTGCTTCTCTGAGCATGGTCTGTGTGAGCACGGCCCTTGTGAGCTTGGCATCTGTGAGCCCTGTCTCTATGAGCAAGCCATCTGTGTGCTAGGTCTCTGTGAGCTTGGACTCTGTGAGCAAGACCTCTGTGACCAAGGTCTCTGTGAGCAAGGTCTCTGTGAGTCCAGCCTGTGTGCAATCAACCTTTATGAGCAATGCCTCTGTGTGGCTGGCCTGTTTGAGAAAGCCCTCTGTGACCTCGACCTCTGTGAGCATGGCCTTTGTGATCATGGCCTCTGTGAGCACTGCCTCTGTGAGCACGGCCTCTATGAGCACAGCCGCTGTGAGATTGGCCTCTGTGAGCCCAGCCTCTGTTAGCTCGTACTCTGTAAGTACCACCTCTATGATCTCGGCCTGTGTGAGGACCACCTACGTGAGCAAGGTGTTTGGGAGCATGGCCTGTATGAACCCAACCCCTGTGAGCTTGGCCTCTGTGAGCCCAGCACCTGTGAGCTCAGCTTCTGTGAGCCCAGCCCCTGTGAGCTCAGCCTCTGTGAGCAAGGCCTCTGTGAGCACCGCCTCTGTGAGCTCACTCTCTGTGAGCAAGGCGCAGGTTGACCAGGGTTCCCTGCTGGCTGTGGAGGCTGACCTGTTTCCAGGACCTTTTGCCTTGGAACTCCTGACCTGAGTGGCCATCACACTCACTTTCATCTCATGCTGCAGGATGGGGAGGGAAACTTTAGCCACTAGAAGGGGAGAGAGCCTGGCCGACACCCACCTTCCTTCTGAGGAAGAGGAGGGTAGAGAAGCATCACAGTGAGCGCCTGTCAGCACCAGGACCAGCCGCAATTCTCTGTGCCCTAGGAGGAATGTGCCTTGCTGACTGAATATCATAGAAACCAAAGTGCACTTCAAGGCACTGGATTGAGCTGCACCCTCCCACTCCTGCAACTTGGAGAACACAGACTGTGTAGATCAAGCGAGGAAAGGATGTCTATACCAGGCAGGCCTCAGAGTGTTGCCTGGGCCTGGATCTGTGTTTGTGTAACTGTTGCTAGAATTGTATAGTCAGAGTGGAGTGAGGTGTTTGTGGAGGACTCAAGCTTATGTAATGTAGATTCCCCTGCAAGAAAAAAGAATAAAGTATTCACATAAAATAGTCCTTGAAAGAGTTTCACAAGAGAGGCCTGCGGTTTCAGCTCCAAGGACCTGGTTTTGCCACCCTGCAGAGGCTCTGCTCTGTGTGGAGCAACAGCAGACTTCCTGGGCTTCCTTCTCACCCAGCTCAGGGAGCCCTGCTGGACTCTGGCTGGCTGTGGCTGCTCTTGGCCCATGTGTGTCCCCAGCCTGGACTCGACTTTGAGCCCTCATCCGCAACACCCCACTCAATTTGCAAGAAGCAGCTGTCTCCTTCCAGGGAGATTTGAGGTTGCAAGCCACTTTCTGGACATGGTGCCCACTGATGGACCATGGGAGGCAGACGGTGGGAAGAGAAGAGGCCACACCTGTACAGGGCACAGGCACCTGGCTCCCAGAGTCACTCATGTTTAATCCACTTGCAGGAAGCATTTTCCCATGTGGTGATGCAAGGTCTTTATAGAGCTTTAGAGAAGGCAGGTAGCAAACCAAAGAAAGTGGATGGTGGGTGTCAGGTGGGAGTGGGAGGGAGAGTGACCAGGGGACCTGGGTGGCCATCTGAAAATGTCCAATGTGTCCCAGTCTCACCCTGCTCTGTCCCTCACTGGGCATGCTGTCCAGGTGCTCCCCTGGAGCACGGGGCCAGGGAACCAAGCCCACAGAAGTACACTAGGGGTGCTGGGGCCTTGGGGCCATGTCCAGAGGGACTCAGTTGATGGAGGCATGAAGCAGTCCAAGGCCGATCCCTGGTGCTGTCCCTGGACAATCCTTAGTGACTGCTGGCTTCCCTTGGCAGGGGTGCTCCCCTCTCTGCTGGACCCCGGCCCCTGCCAGGACCGGGACCTGTGGCAGGCCTGATCTGGCCCCAGATGGGACTGAGTGGGAAATGGGAGCTCAGATGGGCAGGTGAAGAAGAGAGGAGGAGGGTCGACCAGCCTTCCTGCCCAGAGAAGACGAGCCTTGCCAAGAACACAGAGCCACAGAACTGATGTTCGGGGAGGCACAGAGCGTGCCTGACACTGGTGCAGGGAGCCAGTGTTGCCAGGGACCTCAGGGAGCACCTGCTCTGAGCCCTGCCACCGTTGGTGTCTCTGTCCCCCAGAGTTGTGAACTACACACTCTGCATGGGCGAAAGAAGAGGCTGGGCCTCCAGAAAATGCTGAGTTTGTGCTGACATCAGAAATGACATGCGCACAGTGATGGCCCGGGGAGATGCCCTGACAGATCCTGGTGGTGCCGGGGAAATCAGCACTGACCTCACTTCTGGGGAGCAGTAGCCACACGGTCACTCCTACCTGTGAGCATGTGAACTCTCTACCAGGGAAGGTGGAGAGACTGTGTTCACCCACCCTGGGATATGCCAGGGGGCTCAATGCAGGATCTCAGCCTCAGCTCAGCAGAAGCCATCTGGGCACTGCCTTGGGCTCCAGCTGGATCAGTGAAGGGGCCCAGCAATCTCTGGCAGGTGCTCCGCTCCTCCCTGAAGCTCCTGCCAGCCCACAGACGCTAGGACTCCTGTGGCCCCACTGCCCTGACACCTCCCCTCTGCATGGTCTCCCCCTCTGTGCCTACGCATCTTGACACTATTCAGCCATCATCAAAGCACATCCCACCGGACACTTGGTGACCACCATCTGTGGGCTGCTTTGCTAGGCAGGATCTCAGTCCTCATTCTGAGGAGTGAGTTTTAGTAGATACAGGTGAACAGACAGGTGGAGGCCCAGGTGCCCAGCACCACGCCTGCAAGGTCAGCTGGGAGGGGAAAGCTTCCTCTGCACTTGGCTCTCAAACTGAGGCACCTCTCAGATTGTCCCTGGTCTGGATGCTTCTGTGTGGCCTCTGTTATGTTCTTTGTTCAGACTATGTTAGACATGACTTATTTACTTGGAAGAGGAAGTGCAGGGTGGCTCTAAGACAAAGTTAATTTTTACAAGATTACATGGAGATCACAATGTCTGTGAATTTGAGCCCTGCCTTTTTCACTTAGTATTATGCCATAAGCATGTCCCCATGTCATTAGATGCTTTACTACAGGGACTTTGGATTTATACAGAGGCCCTTTATGTAAATGTAGTCACTACTTTTAAATTGATTCACTTAAAACCACTCCATTGTTTTCCCCAGGTTTGATATTAAAACTTACAATTCACATTCTTGGTGGTCCAAATCTTAAGAGTGTGTCTGTTTGATTGTTTCCTCAGGAGAAAAGTCAGGAGCTAGAAATGCTGATCCAAAGGAAGTAAAGGTCTAGGACATGCCTGAGACATGGAAGATCAGCTCTTCTGAGATTTCACACAAAAGGACACACTCATCACAGAGGTATGGAAATAATGCTTAATTCCTAGCAACAGCTGACAACCTGAGTGCTTTGTTTTGTTTTGGAAAATCTTTTTTTGTGACCATTTAAAGAATGGCATCTGGTTTAGGTTGTGTTCTCTTGGCAGCTGGTGAGGTTGAATGGTTCTCATATAGTGACAGGCTGCTTACTAGTCTTTTCTGAATTGCCTATTTGTATCCATAGTCCTTTCTTACATGTAGATAACCTTTTTTCTATTGATTTGCAAGTATTACTTACATATTGAGAAAATTAACAGCTTTTGGATACTGCATGTTTTAATTGTTTTCCCCAATTTATCATTTTCTCCTCTATTTTTTAACATGAAAATGGTATGAAAATTTTAGGTTGCCAAATCCATTAAATTTTTCTTTAGTGTTTCTACGTTGATATCATGTTTATAGAAATCCATCTCCACACCAGATATGTATGTATAAAATATTCTTCCTTAGTTTCTTATGACTTTGCTGTTGTAGTAATTCATCTGGAGCCTATATAGATATGTGGTGTACTACGTGTCCAATGTATTTATCTGTTTACAGTTGAGCAGTTATTCTGGTTCAATCTGTCTCCACTGATTTAAAATGCAAGTGGCCTTACACTAAAGGGCTGCACAGTCTGGTTCTATCTTTGCCTGTTCTGTTGAACTCTACCTTGTCTCTGGCACTAAATCAGCCTTCCTGTTTCCTTAACCATGTGAACTTCCACATCCTGCTTCATATACATTAGTGAAGTTCACAAAAACTATGCAGGAAGATTTTGTGTGTGTGTGGGAATTTTATTTGGTTTGCTAGTCAATTTGGGATGAACTGACATCCTTATAGTATATGTCAGATTGTTCATCTAGGAATAGAAAGTGCTTTTATTTGGTTTGTTTCCTCAGTAAACATATTGCTGGATATAGGGTATTTTTCATCATGTTTATTGACTTTTATTTTTATGTCATGTGGTTATTCTCAACAGCTTTTATTGCTGATGTATAGCAATTCATTATATTCATAATAGTATTATTTTGCTGCTGACTGTCTACCTTGACACCAGTGCACATTTGTTGGTTCTTTGTGATTTGCTGTTTGAGAGAGGGGCAGAGGAGAAAACCTTCCTGTTGAAAATAACAATAGTCGTGCCTTTCTTTCCAACTCCTCGGGTTCCAGATGAGGATGGGTGACAGGAATAAGGGTCACATGATGACTTTGCTCTTCGCAAGGTGCCCACAAAGCTAAGGAAGCACTGGCCACTGATTCTCCATCTGGGACACAGGTCCCTTATGAAGTTTGGTGGTTTTGGGTATCAGGATTGAACTCGGGGGGGTGCTCTACCACTGAGCCACATCCCCGGCCCTTTGATTTTGAGGCAGGGTCTCCCTGAACTTGCAATCCTCTTGCCTCAGCCTCCCAAGTTGGTGGGATTGCAGGCTTGTGCCACTGCACCCAGCCCTGGTAAAGTTTTAAATAAATATTTGGTTTCTGTCCATCTCCACTGGACTTTCCAGCCATGGCTCACTAGTGTTCCTCGACATTCTTGTGGCCTTTCTCTATCTCTAAATGCATATGCATTTTCACTCTAGGACTTGAAATGTGTAAATTTGAAGTCTAGTTTCTCTGGTGGCCATACTTGGTGTTTCTAAGATCTGAGCTCTGCTGGAGTTCTCTGCCAATATCAGGACTAGCTCTTACTGTGCAAGACCAGGGAGGACCGTCCTTCCTCACTGGAAATGCTCTAGAACATGTCAAGTGAGGTCTGGGGCTTCACAGCAGTAAAGAACCAGTGGGAGTTCCTCGGCGTCGGGGAAGCTTTTCCATCAGTGGTGAAACTGCATGTACGGTTGCACGTCTCTGCCAGGAGAGCCCCTGCTGTGTCCCCCACTCAGGTCCCATGGGTTCATGGTTGCAGTTCGTGCCTGTTTAGAAAGGCCTTACTGTCTTTCTGAGTGCTTTGCGTCTGGCACAGGGTCCTGAACCAAATGCTGCACTCACACTCACCACCTCAGAGCTGGGTCCACACGTCTCAGGGTTTGGTTCATATGCCTCAGTGACAGTCTGGGGACCCTCCGTTTTGGCTGACATGCAGTTTACCCTGAATGCTCCAGCACCTGCCATGGAACCTCCCCATGCTGGGTGAGTCTCGCAGGGCTTCTGATCACCACGGGAGCTCTCTGCACTTTCTGCCCTTCACGTGTCTAACAGAGATTCTCTCTGAAATTCCCTGGCCTTCAGCAGGCCCCAGGAAGGGATCCCAGGCCTGCAGTGAGCTTTCCTACTACCAGTGGGCTCTGCTTGCTTCCGTGAAGACCTCAGTCCCCAGCTTGCTTTGTGATTTCTCTGAACTCTCCCGTGTCCCATCTTCTGATTCCCCGCCAGTCCTTACCCAGGTGCCTTCTGGCAGTCTTCCTCTTTACCCCGTCCCTTCTCTTGGTTCCCTGCAGCCAGTCTTGTGTACATTCTCACTGAAGATAAAAACGAAATGCTTTCAGTTTTCTTCAGCCTTCCACAGAGGGTGCTGTTCCTCTGAACCCTGTTCTTCACTCCTGATGAGACCTGGCTCTTTGCCTGTGTGACTGTGTAGCTCCACCACCTCTGCTGGGTTCTCCTCTCACTGCAGATCCTGGTCAGGAAGGGTAGACAGCAGTGCCCTTGCCACCTGCTGTGGGGTCTGCAGCCGGTTGTTACACACTGTCCCTGGCAGGTGTCCAACCGGCTGGATCTGTGGCAGGTGTGAAGCTGACCTGCTCTCTAAGTACAGTCCTGGATACATTGGAAAGCCATCTGTCTCTTCTCTTTCTTTCCTAAAACAATGTGGGAACCAATCAGCCACTGGAGCCTGGGCTCTGCCTACCACCTTCTACTGCTGGCCAGTCCACTGTTGAGTCAGGGAGCCCAGGAGGGGTGCAGTAAGAGACCAGGAGAACCTGCTTCTGAAGAGGTCCCAGGGCCTCAGGTGGCAGGTGGCAGGGGAGGGCTCTTGAGGTTCTTCCCAGGGCACTGCTGACCTTCCAGAGCTCAGTGTTCTGCTGCACGCCAACCCCCATCATTATTCACACTGGGCCAGTTCATCCTGAGTGTTTCCTCCTCAGCTTGGTCAGCAGTGACCCCAAGGACGAGAGGAGCCAGGCACTTCCCAGCCCCCATTACCTCCTTAGCCTTCACAGTGATCCCATTGCCCACAGATGGGGCATCTCCTGTGGGCCACAGCCTAACCGCTTTTCTGTTTTTCTCTCCTTTACTAATTATTATGCAGGTATAATTTTTCAGCTTGTACAAGAGAATAAAGTCTCTGAAATAAGGTGGCCCTGTGTCTCTGGAATCCCCTTGGTTTTAGCAGAGAAAACGGCAACAGCGATCATGGACTTTCTGGCTCAGGGCAGAGGGCAGCTCTGACCCCAGGCCAGGTCTCCTTGGTGTCTCTATGGCCATGTTGCTGTTTCCTGCAGTCCTCTTGTCCATCCAAGTTCCTGTCCTGGGCCTGGTCATCTTGAACCTCAGAGGCAACCTGTTTTTCAAAGGGCGTTTTTTCCCGGTACACTGTGAGCTCCTGTGCTCTGCTGGCCCACCTGCCCCAGGCTGGCTGCCTCCTGGCTGTGGGCAGCTGTGGTCCACAGCTGTGCCCTGGCCCCAGGGTGTGACTCAGCCCCTGGCTGCACCTGAACACCCACCACCAGACCTCCCAGGGGCAGGCCCTGCAGCCTCCACTCAGCCCCCCTCTCCCCCTTGCTCCCAACTGCTCACGTCTTAGCCTGAGCACTCCAGCTTTGCCTCAGGCTACGACAAGCCAAGCCGAGATGAGCTCCCTAAGGTGGAGGCCAGCAGAGGAGTGAAAGGCACATGACATGGCAGTCACTGCGACAGGGTGTGCTGGGACATCTCCACACCTGGACGGACCCCACTGTCACAGGTGTGGTGTCACTCTCACCTCCCAAAGCCACATGGCAGTCACTTCCTGGGTCTGCTCTTGCATGTATGCTGCATATCTTTTGAGGGGGAAAACATTACAGCTGGAGGGCAAGTGGCCATGGTCAGGTCCTCCTCTTGGAGGAGGCAGCTAGGGCTGATGTGCAGCAGATGAGGGGAGATGAGGAGGCTGCAGTCCAAGAGAAGAGACTTCATGGGGAAAGTGAAAGATGGTGGCTTGAGGCTAGCCCAGGGGAAGCGGGAGCATGAAGGCATGAACTGTCCTGGACAGGGCTCTGCAGGGCCCTGCTCAGCAGGAAGTCATTTCCTCCTGAGCCCTGGACCTGGCCCTCTGGTGGAGCCTGACCTTCCTGACATGCCACACTGCAGCACTCTCTGGGGATCCACCTTGCATTGCTAGAGGGATCCAGAGGCAAACCTGGGCTCAGGTGCACATTCCAGTGGTATCTGATGGAGCAACCAGAGGACTGGATCAGAGAAGGTACTCCAGCCAGTGGAGTAAGAAGAGCTCTGCCCATGGGCCTCCATGAAGAGAAGGGCTGGAGGACAGGATGTGTGCTGGAGGGAGAGGCTTGGAGGAGCCGGAGGGTGCAAGAAGTGGGGCAGGCTTTCTTCGGCTTTTGAATCACTCCCCAGCTCTCTCCTCTGGCCTGTTTTTTTTTTTTTTTCCCTGAAGTGGGGGGAACCCTAAAACAGAAAGGTTAATCTAAGTATACATTTGAAGTTTTTAAAGACTCTATTACAGGGCTTATTATGCTAAAAGAAACACATCTGGCCTGCAGGAGCTTCTTAGCAAATCCGCCATGCATGTAATGATTCAGTTAAACACGGCACCAGGATCCTTTCCCATGATTTCTATGTAAATTGGATGCTTCAAAATTACTATATGTGTGAAATTCCACTTATTTCTTTTAATATAGAAACTTTTATCACTTAACTCACTGGACAGAATATTTGAGCCATTTGCAATCATTAGAGCAGTTTTGTTTGGTCAAACCTTGTGGGATTATACTTCAGAAAGGACAGTGAATTATATTCATTGCAAGAAAACAGCCATTTTAAATATATAAGGGGCACCAGGAAAATTTTCATTTTAGTGAAAATTCAATATTATATCTTACTTCTTTTTACAGCAGGGTAAGCCTTTTATCTTTACATCCCAGGAGGGTTGGGTTCCCAGAGAGAAGGTGATGGGGCTCCATCAGACCAGGGCTGTGTCTATTAGTTGGGGGCAGTGAGGGGGGAGGTGGCTCAGGCAGGTCCCATTGGACCAAGCGGTGTGCTGCCACCCTGGGGGCTGCAGCACATGGAAGGCTGGAGAGGAGGAGGAGCGGGAACCACGTGAGGCTCTTGAGACCTGCTCTGTGCAAATGAAGTCTTCAATTGAGTGGACTGTCCACCAGTGAGTGGTTGGTCCAGCAGAAGGACTGACAAAGAGGCAGCCCAGCGCTCGGCCTCGCTGACCTGTCTCCTGAACCCCTGCTCCCGCCACTGTAATCAATAACGTGGGCTTCAGTGTGGCCTGAGGTCAAATCCACGCTGCTCCCTTCTGGCCGGAGCTCAGACCCTGCTGCCTGGCTCACTCTCACCTGCACAGGCAGTGACAGCTGCTTTGGGTGGAGAGGAGTCAGGCCGTGGTGCCAGGAGGGACGCGTGGGAGCCAAGGCCGCCTGCCTCCATCCCTCTTGCCCTCTTCCCCTCTCCTCACAGAGAACTCCTCTGCGCTCCTCAGAGCCCACCCCAGATGTCCCCTCCCACCAGCCACTCCCCATTGCCCCTCCAGCCTCCCCAGGGCCCTGCACTGAGCTGTAACTGGGTGCCCGCTGCTCACTGCGCAACGGGAGTCTGTGGCCTCCAGTCCCAGGTATGGGTCATGCTTGTCCCCTTGGCCCTGGCTGGACTTGACCTGCAGGGAGGAGGAGGAGGCTCACACAGGGCCTCCTCTGTGGGGATGATGGGGAGGAGACGTGGAGGCAGGAGGGGCTCCGGGCAGTTCCCTGCCCTCACGCCGCCCTCTCCTCTGCCCTGCTCTCCTTCCCTCTCCTCTCCCCTGACATCCTCCTTCCTCCCATCCTGCCTCTCAGTCCTCTGCTCCTCCCCATGCCCTCCCCTCATCCTCTCCCCTCTCCTCACCATTGTTGTTCTCCTCTCTCGCCATCTGGGCTCCAGAGACACTGAAGAAGTTGTCTGTGGTGTTGGACGAGATCCTGGAGCAGCTGCAGGACAGTGACCCTGACAGCGAGGAGCAGACCCTTCAGCTGTGAGCTGGCACCAGAGGCATATGGCTGGGGCCCTGGGTGGGGTGGGGCCACCACAGGTCCAGGGTGGTGGGGACAGAGCCCTCTGCACCCAGAGGGTCCCACTGGCTGCTCCGCCACCAGCCTGAGGCCGCCCAGGGGCCCATCTGCTGAGAGGAGGGTCAGGGTTTCAGGGTACAGAGGCTCAGGGACTTGCCCCAGGGGCACAGCCACCTGAAGCCGGGACCCTGACCCCACCAGGAGCAGGCAGTGCCGGGCGAGGCCTGTGCTCAGGAGCCAGGCTGTCCAGGCAGGACCCTGTCCACCAACTCAGGCTGGGAGTTCCCTGCCCAGGTCTGTGGCCTCCCTGAGGCCACATCACCTCACTGCCTGGCACCTGCAGCAGCCCATGAAAGGGACAGCCATGTGCCGAGCATGTAGGAGCCTCTGTTCTTGCCTCCCCCAGGCTGCTGTGTGAGTATCCCACCTGCATCTGCCCAGGGTACTCTGTCCACCTGTCCTCGTCACATGGACGAGGAACCTGGGTCTCCTCCAGGGACCCCTCAGAGCACTTACAGAAGCATCAGGCCCTGAGCCCAGCTGTCACCAGTGCCAGCCACGCTCCACTTACAAGCTGGGGGCATCTGGACTCGCCATGGACCTCACTTCTGGCCAGCAGCCTGACGGCAACCCCCCAGGCAGGGTTGGGCAAGCACCAGCAGCAGGCAAGAAACCACAGAGCTGAGAAGCCAGGCCTCAGCCTCATCTGAGCCCCGGCAGCTGTCCCGGCCCCTTGACTGCAACCCTGGGCACTCCAAGCCACGGTTGTCCTTCCGTCAGTGGACGCTGACCTTGCTGGCTTGGTCAGTGGGCCGGGGAATAAACCTCAGTACACTTGCGTGCTGTCTGCTTCCTAACTGCACTGTAGGGGGAGCCTGGCTGGAGCCCAGGGATCTTTGGCATTCTGTATCAGCCCCATCATACATTTTTGTGGGGACAAGGTTCCAGTCTTTGTCCAGTGTTCATGGGGACCTGAGAAGGGCTCCCCAGTGTCCAGCACTCAGCTTGCTTCCTGTGAGTCAGGCTCTGCTCGCTGCCGGCTCAGCCCTGGGCACAGCAGAGACAGACCCAGGAGGTTCATTGCCCAGCACTGTCACCTCCTTGCTGTGGAACTCGGGGGGGCAGTGACACCGTTGTGGAGGGTGAGGCCAGACAACTCCATGCTCCTGCCCTGGGTCACAGTCTGAGGGCCATGAAGGACACAGGCCAGGCCTTTCTGACCCGAGACCAGGAGCAGCTGAAAGGAGGTCCTGCTCCAAAACTGCCCAGGGTGTCCCTTCCTCAACCTGACCCGGCCCTGCTGTGGGGCACGCTGCACAGCAGGAGTAGACCCATGAACAAACAGGAAGTCACTTCTCCACAGAGGCCTTGGGGTGCCCAGCACCCAGCTGTCAAGCAACCCCCAGGTAGACCCCTTTCCTGCAGGCAGCTCTGTGACCTGGCTGGATCCGTGAACTGGATCCGGCTGGTCCAGCTTAGACCCTTTTGGGGCCTCCCCTGTGCACTGAAAGTCAGGTCCCCTCCCCAGAGCAAGGCCTGCCCTACCTGGCCTCAGCCCCACTGTCCCTTCCCAGGGCCTGTGCATGGTGCCCACCCCCATCTTTCTTGTTTCCCCCGAGACTTGGCCTGAATGGCACTCCACTGATGAGCACCTCTCCCGGCCTCAGCACCTGTTCCTTGTCCCTGTGCTCGGTTCCAGGAGTCACAGCACTTAGTGCAGGGGACAGCTGGAGTTGGAACAAGGGTCTCCGTGACCCTGGGGCCTTGCCTTTGGAAACAAGTCTTTAAGCAGTTAGGGGCCACAAGGACTGTTGTGATTTTTACGATTGTGCTGTGGTCATTGTGGAATGAAGTCACGTGGAGCTAGGTGATGAGGGAAGCCAGGCTGGGTGTCCGCCTGCCCAGAGGAGGGGCTTTGTCATTCCTCCTGTGGGGCCGTGGCTGGAGCCCTGCTCCGTCCAGCAGGTGCCATGAGTGGGGAGACTCAGCCACCTGGCAGGAGGTGGGCAGCCCTGGAGCACAGCATGGGGGCCTTTGGGAGGGGCTCTGGTCCAGTTTGAGTCACAGTGGCAACTGAGCAAGGCTGGGGCTGGACCCACTGTGGGACCTGCACATTCTGACCCTGTAGTGCCTCCTGCAGGGCAGGAGAGAGGGTTATGCATTTTCAGGGGCCTGTGGCCTCCAGAGTGTCTGCAGGGACCCAGGAAGAGAACTTGACTGGCTGGACCAGAGAGGGTGTCTGGGAGACAGAGGCAGCACCCAGGCCAGAGGGAGGCAGAACACAGAGGTCCTGGGCCTGGAGACAGAGGCAGTGCCCAGGGCCAGAGGGACACAGAACACAGGGGCCTGGGTCCTGGAGAGCTGGAGTGGCACTTGAGGGATGGGACAGGCTGCGTCCAGAGGCAGGGACCCCACCTGCTGACCCTCACACACACCCCCATGTGGATCTCAGGCCTTCCATCTGACTGCATATCCCAGGTCCAGTGTAGCCAGTGGTGGGCACCAGCAGGCGGGGGGACCAGAAGAGGGGCAAAGCCACCCTATCCTGCGTGGCATCCTGCTGAGGTACAGTTCTGCCTCTGGTGCCACCACCCTTCCCAACTCCCTCCTGTTGTCACCCAGGGTCTCTGGCTCTAAGTCTCCTTTGTTGCAGTTCCCCTGCTGTGACAGGGCCAGCCTGCTGGGGAGGCCTAGGGGGAGGAGTCTGGTGGAACCTCAGGGGACCAGAGTGCAGCTGAGAAGGGCAGCCGCATGGGAGGCCTGGGGAGGCCCGCTGGGCCTGGCAGGGAGGGGCTGCGCAGTGGACAGGACCCTGACTTCTCCACACAGGGCCCGCAGCCTCCTGCAGGAGGGAGACAGTTGGACAGGGCCTGAGGGGAGGGAGGGTTGAGGCAATGGCAGCCTGCTTCAGAAGACCCCCATCCCAGTGTCCAGGTGGCTGCCTCTGTGCCAGTTCTCTGTGTTTTCAGAGAGGCATAAGAATCCCAGGCTGGCCACATCAGTTAAAGAACACGCAGGTCATGGGTGGACAGCAGAGTCTCATGCTTCCTGAATGTGAAGTGGGGGTCATTATTATGATTATTATTAAATTATCTTTCAAGGAGGAGCAGATGCCCAGGATGTCAGATCTGGGCTGAGCCAGGCTGCGCCCGTGTGCAGAACACAGGGCAGGGCTGAGAGGCCGGGGCAGAGCCTGCATCTGCAGGGAAGGGTAGGTGGACCAGGCTCTCATTACCCACGTGCCCAGCCCCAGGTGAGCTCACATTTGGTGGGAAGCAGGCGAACCTTCCCCCAGGAGCAGGTGCACTCCTGTTGCTACACATCCCAGCCCTTAGGACTGAGTGTCACCGTGTGGCAGGGGACCGGGAGAATTGTCTTTTCTGCCTAACTCGGGGACACTGGGTCAGCACTGGTGCCAGTCTGCAGATGCACATGTGGAGTTGGGGTGGGCAGGAGGTGGAGTTCCAGCAGCCTGGAGTCTTCTGCCTTCTTCCCGGGGACACAGGACATGCAGGCTGTCTGGTGCCCCAGGCAGAAGCTGGAGGGTCCTCTGCCAGCATCTGGTCACTTGTCAGGAGTGGGGCAGGTGGAGAGCAGCCCACCACCCTGCAGGCAGGAGGCAAGGACCAGTGGGCTAACCTTCCTCATCCTCCTCATCCTGCTCTCCATCATGGCCCTGGGCCAGGGGACCTCTGTGCTGTGTGGGGACCTGAGGTCGTCCCACCTGCCTCACGTGGCTTCCCTTGCTGGGTGGACAAGGCTGCCTCCTGGCCCTGGGCCCCCTGTAGATCAGGCAGGAGGGACTCTCACTCTGTTTGGGACCACAGGCAGTGGGCCACTGCTGGGCTCCATGGTGACGAGGACAGGAGGGATTACCCAGGGCCCAGCCTGTAGGCTTTGGCGAACAGCGCTGAGCTCGGTCTCCACACTGATTCAATTTGTTCTGCTGAGATTGAAATAGGAAATGGTTGCCAGCCAGACGTTCAAAGGACAGGAGGGAGGGAGGGGTGCCCACTGGAATTTAAATTTTAATGGAAATATTTTAACCTTTTGGTGCGCCTTGCAGGAAAGGAGCACATCCTCTCCTGTGGGTGTGGGCTTCCATCCCCCTTGCTGCGCTCTGCCAAGACCCTGTCCTCTTTCCCAGCAGCATTCAGGATGAAAGCCCAGGGCAGCCCTTGCTTCCCCAGGACAGGGTCCCCGGTGTCCATGCTGCCTCTGCTGTGCCCGGGCGCCTCATGGTCGGTGATTCTCCCAAACTCCGTATGGGGCAGGCCTGACCCATAGATGCTCTGCTGACATCCAGCACCCTTGCTGCCTCCCAGCTCTGTGATGTCACCTGTTCTGTCCTCTGATTACAGGGCAGTGGCCGTGTCCATGCAAGTCACATTTCCCTTCCTGGTAGGTGCTTAGCCAGCACTTGATGAAAAACAAGGGCCACTTCCTCCTCCCAGCAGCCACAGGGCGTGAGGCCAGGCAGTGGGATATGTGGACACGGGTGGGTGACCTGTCCACCAGAACACTGTGCAGAGGGAAGGGACTGGGAACAGGGTCCGTGGAGAGTAGGCAGGTTCCACCTGCAGGATCCCAAGGGACACAGTGCCTGCCAGGGAGGTGGCAGTGGGCAAGGACCACTGGACAGAAGGCCAGGCCTGGACAGAGGAAGACGAGCAAGGGCACTGACTGAAGGCTCAGCTGGGAGAGCGGAGCCGTGGTCAGCACCCCAGCACCCCAATCCAGAGATGCACTGGAGTAAGTGGTGGGCAGCACCTGAGGCTGGCTCATGAGATCCAGGGGTCAGGTTTTAAATCCTTTGGGCTTGAGGTGACCAGGGGCCATCATATGGAGAGCCCTGGGCAGAGGAGAGTCCCCGTGCAGGAGTCTGGACCGAGGGCATGATGGGAGCTGCCCCTTTGCTTTAAGAACTAAGAGGCAGAGGGGCGTCTCGCCCATGTAGGCAGAGCCTGCGCACAGCTCAGGAACTTCTAGGTCTTAATTTGGTTGGGTTTGGGCTTGGACTTGGTTTGCCTTGTCTTGTGTTTTGCAGAGCTGGAGTGGAGCTGGGGCCTCCTGTGTGCCAGACAAGCAGTCTGCCTCTGAGCTTTGCCCCAGGCCTGCCAGCCCTCGAAGTGACCATAAACCCTTTCAAAACAAAAAATTTAGCTTGTTTTCATGTTTCCCGCAAGTACAGATCCATAACTAGCTCACCTAGTTTGTGGTTCTCCCAATCTCCAAGGAATGCCTGTGAATCAATATGAGGAAAAATATTAAGAGTATAAATTTAATGAAGCACAAGGAACAGAGGAACATGACTGAAGTCACAGGGCAGCAGACCATGAGTCAGATGAGGTGCTGTTTTTATAAATAGAGTTTATTGACACACAACCATGTCCATTGGTTACTCATTGTCTAAGGGAGGTCACCACATGTGGCAGAATTGAGGGGTCCATCAGACTCACCTGGCCTTTTGCATCCAGCACTGTCCCTGGTTCCATCCAAGGCTCACCCATCTTACAGATTGGAAAGCCAGTCCCAGCGAGGTCAAGTGGCTTCCCTGAGGTCACCATGGCAGAACTCCCCTGCCCACCCTTGTGCCTTCTTGCTGCCTGGCTTGTCCTGGGCCCTTTCTCCTGCTCACCAGCACCATGTGGGTCACATCCCACTTTCCACAGCATGACCTTGACCTGCTTCATGACCTCTCTGTGCCTCAGTGTCTTCCCTCTGATGCACTGGGGAGGTGCCTGCCATGCATGAGTTCTACACAGCCTTGGCTGCTGTCACCCACATCCCTGGCACCAAGGTTGTGCCCATGACCTGGCAGGCTCTTCTCACCCCCAACCCCTGGGAGGTTGGAGCAGTACAGTATGAACGCCAGGCCTAGGTCTTCTAGATCAGCCACAGGACAGAAGAGATGCAGCCTCGACAGCATCTCCAGAAGTCAGGTCTCGTCCCTCCCATTCCTTAATGAGCCCCACTTCTCCTAATTGCAGCTCTCATGAAAATGATCTGCTGGGGCCACAATGTGCCGTCACTAGGCTTGTGCCAACAGCAGACATCTTTCACAGATTTCCAGGCAGCAGCTGCTCCTGCCTTCCCTGGGGACTCTCAGAAACCCTCCCTTCTCCTGGTCTTGGGATTCCAGGTGACGCCGGCACCCAGCACTCAAAGCACCCTCAGGCTCAGTCCCTCAGCTAAGTCTTGGCAGAGTCATGGGGCAGGGCAGACATTCCCCTACAGGTGAAGAAACAGGCTCCAGGAAATGAGCAGGCCACCATGGCCAATGTCCCAGAAAAGTGCAGGCAGGAAGTGGATCTCCAAAAAACAGTGGCTTTCTCTACGCTGGGGGGACAGCTGAGTGGTGGCCTTCGGGGAGATGGCAGTAGGTTAGGGTGCATTCGGCTACGGTGCCAGACACAAACATCAGCAGGTGTGCTTAAGGCAGTGGGGGTTCTCCCCCGGGGGATTGTGGGGAGGTGAGTGTCCCAGTCTGACAGGGACTGTCATGGGACAGCAAAGTTAATCCCCTTACACAACCCAGAGGACTGCCCAGGGCTGCCCCTAGCCAGCATGAGGGGAAGGGACATGAACTCATGCCCCTCAGGGACACAGTATGGACATCTTTCCATGGCTCCACCCACAGCCCTTTGGCCAGGACAAGGGCACATGGCTGAGCCTAGCTGCAAGGGATGCTTGGAAATGGAGTCATCACACTGGAGGCGGTGGGTCCCGCTATCAGAGCCCCTGGTGCTGCAGGATCTGGACAGCTCTGGCTACCGCCTGGGGCATTTTCAAGGTGAACCTGACCTTATTTCCACCTTGTGAGATAGCTTTAGAATTCAGCCATGTAAGCATGTTGGTTCCAAAAGTCGAAAGCAGTCAGCCATTCTTAACCCTCTGAGCCCCTGAGCAAGAGTGTCCCCGAGAAACCCCAAGGAGCGCATGGAGCAAACACAGAAATACTTCTTTCATAGTCGAGAGGCCAGAAGTCTGAAGTTGGGGCATCAGCGGGCCAAGGGACCCTCCCTGCCTCTTCAGCTCATGGTGGCTCCAGGTGTCCCTCGGTCTGCGCCCGCACCCTGCCAGCCTCTGGCTCCACCTTCTGTGTCCCTCCAATCTCCCTCTGCCTTTCTCTTAGGAGGGCCCTCCATTGACTTCAGGCCTCCCCCAGATGATGCACAATGAACCCTAGAGCCTTGACTTAAGGCTCATCCACGGAGACCCTTTTATTCTCCCAATAAGACGATTTTGTGGGCTCCGTCTTGGAGGGGTCACTTTGAGCCACCAGAGTCTGCCAGAGCCCCTTTCCCTCACTGAGCATCCTGCAGCAGCCTCCTACTGGCCAGGCCGGAGCTGGTGGTTGGAGACCCAGTGATCAGCAGAGCCGGGCGTCCCTGCCCTCACAGAGAACAGTCTGGTTGGGGAGATGGTCAAGGGATGGGTAATTGGGTCCTGAGAAGGGACGTGCCAGTGGCTGTAGATCCAAGAGGAAGGTCAGGGAGGGCTTCCATGGTGACTTCTAAACCAAGTCCCAGTAGGTCAGTAGAGTCCAAACTGAGGGACGGTTTTGCTGAGGGGAAGCAGGAGCCCTCTGAGGTCCAGAGACAGGGGAGTAGCTATGTCCTGCTGCCAGGGATGCTGCCTCCTGCCCCACACCCTGCTGTGCAGGGATGTGCCTCCCCAGGCTGGACAACCCCAGGAGGGAGTCCCTGTGACACATCCTGGTTCTCTGCACCACCCCATGTGGTGCTCCATCACCTCAACAGAGAACATCACCCACCATCTGCCCAGAAAGGTACCTCTTCTGTCCCTCGCAGACTGGGGAGCCCACGTTTGCAATATCTGTCCTGACTTCCCGAGAGGGGCTGCTTCCCACCCGGGGTGGCTTCATTGGCTGAGGGTGAGGCAGCCTTCAGTCAGGACCATGAGAGCCCAGCACTGGATGGAGTCTGAGCTGCAGAATCCTACCTTAACATTTGAGCTTAAATGATCAGTGTGTCAACTCCAGAAAAGTCTTGAACTTGCTGAGCACTCAGTGGCTGTGGAGACTCCTTTCAGCTATCACTTCTGGTTAGGCAGCAAGAGATGGAAAGTTATTTATTTGCCCTCAAGCAGGGACTGAGGTCTGGTTCCCACATCTGAACCAGAGAAAACAAAGGAATCCCTCATGGCAGTGGCTGTCCCTGTTACTGAAACTTGCTTTGGGCCCTAGAAACCAGGTGGCCCTCACAACAGCTGGGAGCCTTGCATGGATGTCCCCATGTGACAGATGAGGAAGCAGGCTCAGAGAGGTGATGACCTTGCCCAAGGTCACAGAGCTATCAGTGGAAGGGGACAAGGGACTTCAATGTCCCACAATAGAGCAACAGTCAAAGGTAAAGAAAAATGTTATTCAAACAGCCATCAGTGACTGCCCTCATAGGAATTTGGAGGTGGGGAGTGTGTTGTTAAAATTGGAGACCAGGCCTGGCCCATGCCTATGAACCCGCTGCTTGGGAGGCTGAGGCAGGAGGATCGTGAATTCAAAGCCAGCCTCAGCAACTTAGCAAGTTCCCAAGCAACTTAGCAAGACCCTGTCTCTAAAAAAAATACAAAAAAGGGCTGGGGATGTGGCTCAGTGGTTAAGTACCCCTGGGTTCAATACCCGATACAAAAAAAAATATATATATATATATTTAATATATATATATTTAATACCAGGCCACATTTACCAACTGGATTAGTTTTGATGGAGTTGAGCATAAAATTCTGCATGAAACCAGGAATCCCATCCCCTGTCCCAGACCTGCTATGTGTCTGTATCTGGTTTTGAATCCATTTTTATGAAGCAGATTTGTGTATGTTCTGCCTTAGATTATCAAATTCTTTGCTGTAAACCTTGAATGTACTTAATTTGAAATAGTCATTATAGACACTTTTCTAGAACAGTACCCTATATAAAAACACCAAACAAAACCTCAGTACATTCGCAAAAGGGGAAATACAGATATGTGGTCAGGAAATGTCCTGACCACATGCAATTAAAGTACAAATTTGTATCAAAACAGGATAAAGAAAAGCTCTAATACCTTAAAATACTCTCCTCAAAATTTTTGAGTCAAAAGTAAAATCATAACAACACTTTTTCACTGATGTATAATTATAATGCACCAATTTAAAAATATGGGAAAATTAAAAATAGAAAAATGGTAACATGCAATAAGTAAACACTGAAGTCAGGTGCAGAGATGCACATCTGTAATCCCAGCTATTCAGAAGGCTGAGGCAGGCAGGTTATAAGCTCAAGGCCAGTTTGGGTGACATAAATGAGGACACATCTCAGAAAATAAATAAGCACTGTAATGGCCGAATATCTAAAAGGAAAAGTCAGAAACCACCCATGCTTCTGATAGTAGCTAAAGCTATGTCTAGAGGAAAATTCATAGCCCCTTAAAAATCTACTGCATAAACACTAAGACTTCCAGTTCCATCTTCTCTTTGATTTTTATTGCCACAGTAATTTGCTTAAAAATTATGACTCAGTGGTTTAAGAAAATGTGAATTTAGTCAGGATTGTGGAGGTGGGTGGAGGGTATCAGCTTGGTCATTCACGCTTCTGCCTTCAGCTTCCAGCAGCTTTGCATGGTCCCTGGGCCCTTCCCATGTCAGGGCTGCCTCTGTGGCTGATCCAGCCTCTGTTAGGCTGACTGTCTTACCCAGTCCCCACCTGTCACATGGAGGAGTGGCTCCCTCTCCCATTCCCCTGACCCCTTCCCCCTAGTTACTGCCTGTTGGCCCTTCAGGTCTCAAGCCCACTCATAAGAGTCTCCACTGGACCCCCTGACTTGGTTCTCTCCCTTGGGACTCTGCTGGGTCTGGCACAACCAGGCTCCTTCTCGCTGCACTGTGGCCTCTGTGGACTCTTACCCACCGTAAGCTCTTGGAGGGCAGCAGCTGTGTCTTATCTTGGCTGGCCTCTGGGTAGCCCCTCCCCTGACCCCTTGAGATTGACATTCAGAGGCTCTTCATCACCAAAACCAGGGAGATTCTGGTTGAGAGTGAGTGAGGCCTCCCCAACAGCTTGGCCTCTGACTGAGAGCATGCATACCGGGAGGTGACCCAGGTGACACTTCTCAAGTCCCTGGGGTGTGAGTGGACCCTGGCATTAATTCCCTATGGCAGAAGGCTGTCTGGTCCACTCTGCTTGGTTACTGGAGCCAGTGGCCTTGGAACTCCCTGCAGGTCCGAGTCCCTCTGGCAGGCAGGAAGTGCTCCGCCCATTTGAGAAGAAGGGGAGCCAGCTCAGCCTGCCCAGGCCAGGTGGCGACCGTGGGCAGCTGTGTGCTCTTGCCCACTCACCTCCTGGGCCCCAGCCTGCTCAGGTTGGTTGTGGGCTGGACACAGTGCCCACCCCCAGCTTAAGGGGTGCCCCCAGTTCCATGATGGCTGGATCTGGTTCATTCTAATCCCCTGGCCTCCCTCATTCCAAACCCCATTTTCCCCAGGGAAGCCTTTGAACTGAGAAATCTGGTTTTTGGATCTAGCCTCATTTTTCTGTATTCTGGTTCCTCTTCAATCCCCTGGGCCCAGCTGTCCCTGCTCTGGAGTACTAAATCTGGGAGGGCCCCACTGCCTCGCCCGGCCCCACAGTGGTGGCCGCCTGGCTGTCTTGTTTCTGGGGAGAGGTGGGAACACCAGCTCCTCCTCATTCCAGCTCCCAGAAGCCTGGCTGAACCTCCAGGTATCTGGAAAGCAGCCCAATTCCACAGTCTCTCCTCTTGCATTGGGCAGGCTGCCCGGGGCCTGCACCCACCCCTCCCACTGCCCACACCTCTGGATCACAGCTGTGTTCCCAGGGCAGGGCGTCCCGAAATGGGGCACAGCTGACGTTTGCAATTTCTGACGTTTGTATTTTGGTCACATCTCCTCCAAGAATCTCGGTTTCTAGAGTCAAAGCCAGCAGCCCCTCAAGACAAGGTCACCCCTAAGCACCCCAAGTCCCCAGGGGTGAGAGATCAAGATCCACCCTTGCACCAGAAGCACAGGCCGGAAACCCCCTGTCTAGATTATGCTCTCTGGGTTCCTGTGAATCTGTACCTGTCTCCTCACAGGAACGAGACCGACACCTCCAGGGCCACTACCAGACCTCGGTGACGTGTGCTGAGGTCCATGGGAGGGATTTGAAGCCCTTGTCCCTCAGACTTGCTGATCACTGTCCAACACTAGGCTGGTGCAGCCGAGCTAAAGGTCCAGCCTTGTGAACTCCTCCGCAGAGCAGCTGTGACACTGTGGTCTGGGCAGGGACAGGGCCATGTGCCAGGAAGGAGGGGTGAGGAAACTGCAGGAGAACATTCTGGCTGAAGGAGAGACACAGTCCCTGCAGTGGGCATGGCCAGGAGCCAATGGGAGCCAGTGCCAGCAGTAGCTGTGGCCACCCCACCCCTTCTCTGTCGCCTACCCTGCTGGGCCTGCAGGGGAGGAGAGAGCCCAGGTAGAGACCACACCCAGGGCACTGTGAGGTCCCACACCATGGGCCAGGCTGCACAGTCCCAGTGTCCTCAGACCAGCCTCCTGAGGCAGGGATGCTGGCATGTGGTTTCCTGGGGTTTCAGATGAATCCACTACTGCATGTCAATCAGTGAGGGGACCCAGGTTGACTAATAAGCAAAGCTTTCATCCCAAACATGGTCTGAGAAAGGAGAGTGGCAGTGGCAGACAGCAGCCAGGTGTGGGCACAACGTGACCAGAAGAGGAAGACCCAAGAGCTGCAGGCCCCAGGGGGCCCATGTCACATCAGCCTTGGGAGCAGGGTCCCCATGGGCAGCAGGCTGGAGCCCTGGCCACAGCACCATGGCCAAAGGGAAAACTTCAAATTCAGTTCCTGCCTCTGAGGGGGACAGAGGGCATGGGGCTTCCTCGGGGGTGGAAAGAGGTGGCCGCCATACAGCCAGAGGTGGAGGGTGTGGCCTTTTAGAATGCTTGGTGTCCTGCTGGCATGGATTGTGGGGGAGCCCTGCAGGGCCTCCCATCCCAGCTGAGAACGGGGTTCTGTCTCCAAGCTCCTCCTGACCACAGTCATGCTGCCCAGGACAGGTGGGCTGCTGCCCCAGGAGGGCCAGGACTCTGGGCACCCTTGTCCTCCTGACACCAGGACACTGGAGGCCTGAGCACTGCCCTCCGACAGCCTGACCCCAGCACTACTGCTGACCAACCCTGCTACTCGGAAGAGCCTGGTGGTCCCCTGACTCAGTTTCCTCTTACCTAAAATGGGGAGGGGGACATAACCATCTCGGGGGAGTCAGTAGGGGACTGTGTAGCCCAGGCCAGAGGCTGTGCCTCTCTGAGCTGGGTTCCCATTGGCAGGGCAGACTCAGGAGGCCAGAATGAGGTGTATGAAGCCCCTGACACACTGGGCCCAGGGCGAGCTCACTGCCCTCACCTCCCCTACCCTAATCTCGCCTCCCCATCTCTGCAGAGCAGGTGACATCATTCCCCACTACAGGTTAACCATGGTCACGCTCCACACCCTTCCAGCCAGACTCCTCTTTTCCCATACTCACTTCCAGTGAGGCAGCAGAAACCCAGAGTGGTTGAGATTCTTGTCCAAGGTCACACAGCGTCTCCTGCCAAGGACAGAGCCAGGCTTGGGACAGTGCTGTCCACCCTCACTCCGTAGCCTTCCACCCATAGTATCGGTCTCTGCCTCCTTGAAAAAGCCCTGGGGAGGACCTGCAGCCCCTAATCATGGATAACTGGTGGCCAGGAGCCCTCCCCTTTCCTGGGGGGAGCAGTGTTTGGGTTTTTCACATGCGCTTACGAGGAATTTGCAGAGTAAAAGATCAGCCTGGATCGTTGACTTGCCTGGTGCCAAGCTGTCTCAGGGACATAGCCCCAGAAGTAGCATGTGTCCTGCCTGACAGCGCGTGGGGGAGGCCACACAGCCTGGCCACCAGGGGAGATGGCTCTGTCCCTGAAGGCCAGGCCAGCATGTCCGGGATGGTGGTCACCCTGGAGTGGGGACCTGGGATGGGGACAGCAGGGACCTCAGGGCTGGCAAGGCATGCGTGGCTCTGCCGACTGGCTGCTGATCAACAGCTCCAGGGGTGCCGCTTTCCCCCCGTTTTACCGCTGAGGAAACAAGGCATCCCCAGGGTGACATGGTCAGGGAGGTGGGCCTGGCATCCCCTGACCTCAGCCCTCAAACCCAGCACATCCCACGGACCAGGGTCTGGTGGGAGCCCGGGCACCACCCATCCAGCAGGCTAGACACACCCGGGGCCACACCAGCCCCTGCCTGGGAGCCCACAGGGGCAGCCAGCCATTCAGGTGACCACAGAGGGCAGGGAATGCTGAGCCTGCGGCAGGGGTATGAGTGTGTGTCCATGTGTGTGGGAGGGGCCGGGAGGCCCAGCCCACATGTTCTGTGGTCACCCTGAGCTACTGTCAGGAGGACTCAGCCCGGGGCCCCTCCCCAGCAGCTCCGGTGTAGAGGTGGTGTAGACCACAGCCTGGTCACCCAGGGAGGTGACGGAGCATCAACCTTCAACCTGGACAAGCTCGTCCATTAGCTCCCTCAGTAAGGACATTGTGGGATCTTGGGGTGACTCACTGTGCAGAGAGGCTTCTGGGGACAAGGCCCCAGGCCACCACCAACAGACAGTCAGGAGTGGCCTCTGAGAAATGCCACAGCCATATTTGGACTCAGGCAAGTCCAGTGTCTGGGGCCCAGGTCAGGCTAGGGGGTCACTCAGGTGGCCCAGCCTGTTTTCCACCCTGCCTTGGGGTGGCATCTCCCTGGGAGGATACTGGGCAGCCTGTGCTCCCTTCACAGGGAGGGACGGGATGGACCCAGTCCACCATCGCCACCACCATGGGAGGCAGATAGTGGTGTTCTCCCTTGTCCCAGACGGGGAGTGGGGCACAGAGAGGTGCTGCAGTGTGCCCAAGATCACACAGCTCCACAGCCGCAGGGTGGGGATCAGATCCTGAGAAGTTGCTCCAGAGTCCTCACCCTGGACCCCAGCATGGTGACACTGGAGTGGCATCACATGCTTGCAAGTGCTCCCAGGGACCTCGGCAGGAGCCCCTGCCTGTCCCTCTGCTTATGGACATCAGAGCCCATCAAGAAATGGGATTCAGTTGGACACTATGGCACAGGCCTGTAATCTCCTCGATTCAGGAGGCCAAGGCAGGAGCATGGAAATTTTAAGGCCAGCCTCAGCAACTTAGCAAGATCCTGTCTCAAAATAAAAAACAGAAGGGCTGAAGGTGTGACTCAGATCAAGGTGCCCTGGAGCTTAGTCCCCAGTAAGACAGCGCATCACTCTCTGAAGCACCTAGTCAGCTCCCACAGGCAGAAGCCAGGCTCCAGGTTCTGGAAAGTGTGAGCTGGCCAGAGGGCCAGGTTGGATTAGTGAGGAAGGACTTGGGTCTGTGTCCTCTTTCCTGACCAAATGTGAACTCGGAGGGACATGACCAGGAGCACCAGTCTTTGGGGTGTCCTCCCACCAAGTGCCACAGGGAAGCCCAGGCCCTCCCACCTTGGCCTGGGCCTGCCCTGGCCCCTGCCTCTGAGCACCCCTTCCCATTGCCCATCTTCTGAAGAGTGGCCATGTTTGACTTGGTCAGTGAACATTGAAAGCCCCCAGGCGTGGGGTGCAGCACGTCCCTGTCCCCTCCCAGTGCAGGAGGAGGACATCCAGCAAGCAAGGTCTATGTCAGGTTGGACTGAGGTGCTGGAATCTGGAGCAAGACCCAGGACGGCCTCGCTGACATGGTGACAGCAGGGCCACCCATGTCATTGTGTTCTGTGAGGACAAAGAGGGAGCCGTCTGCACAGTGCCTGCACACAGTAGGTGCTCGATAAACACAGTCTCTGTGTTGGCACTGTTGGTGCTCTTCTTTGTTCTCTGGCCCAGCGATGCTGGAGCAGGCGCCAGGCCACCTGGGAAACCCTAGTCTTGACGGTGAAGGTGGCGGCTCTGAGGCCCCTGGGAGCCCTCCAGGCCCCTGCCACTCGCTCCTTCTCATTTCTGTTTGCCTCTCAAGGGGGACTGGTGGCCTCTGTGCCTGGGGAGGCATAGCCAGCCCTCCCGGGTGCTGCGTCCCTGGCCCCGGGTCCGGCCATCTGTTCCCCTCCAAGTCCCTCGTCAGGTGCTGACAGCGGAGAAGATTTGCTGGCGAGCTGGGGCCCAGCCGGCCGCCAGGGAAACCCTGGGCAGTTTCTCATTTTCCCCTTGAGTGGTTTCATGGCTCAGTTCAACCGGCCGTGGAGGCACTGAAGATGGAGGCCAGGCACTGAGGATGGAGGCCATGCCCCGAGGAGGCGGGAGAGGGGACGGAGACCCCACCCCGCCCTGCCCCCACCAGGAAAAGCAGCAAACACCCAGGAAGAGCTGGGGCAGTGGGTGGCTGTGGCATGCTGGCCTGGCCCTGGCCTGGAAGCAGGGAACATGCAGCCCGCAGTCCACAGGGGACGTTCATCTTGGAAACCAAGCAATGAACTGCATGGACACCCTGCTCAGCTCTGTGTCTTCTAAAGCAGAAATCTGTCCCTGGCTTGGTTCCCGAAAATGTGGGCACCTCGTCCTGCCCTGGAGCTCCTTTGTCCCTCTGGGATACTCTCAGGTCCCTGCGGGAGTTCGGTCACCTTCCACTTGGGGCTGTGGGAGACCCGGAGCCTCCCTTGCCTGGATCCTCCTGGGCAATGCCTGCCTGTAATGGGAGGGGGGCTCTTGTGACCATTTTCTAGGTGTTGAAACTGAGGCTCAGAGAGGTCACATTCAGGTTCCCGATTGCCGTCCTGTCAGATCACAAAGCTGATGCCCTTTCTGGAAGGTTCTCTGATGGGCAGCTGTGACAGCAGAGGCTGACCTCTGGGCTCTCCAGCCCCCTTGCTGTCTGTCACTCAGCACCAGGGGCCAGGAGAGGTCCTGCCAGGCTTGCCTGGGCCAGCCTGCAGGGACCCGTGGGTGCCGCACTCCTCTCCCAGGGCCCCTGGGCCTGACGGGGGTCATCCAGCCAGGGCTTCACCAAGCCCAGCCTCTCGGAGCCTGGACATGTCAAAGGGGCTGAGACTCTGCAGAACTTGCCTTTCTCCCTCTGCTCCTGCTGGTGACAATCCTCAGAACCAGTAGCATTACAGTCACTTCTGTACGTTTTGGTGCTGGGATTGAACCCAGGGCCTTGCACATGCCCTACCACTGAGCCACACCCCCACCTGATTCTCAGGACAATCCTGCTGTCCACTCTGCTCCAGCCACTGGGATCACCTGGCTATCCCTCCCACACTGAGCTGGTTGTAGCCTCAGGAGTGGCCTTGCTGGTCCCTTTACTTAGGATCTCTGCCCCTTGGCTTCTCCCAGCCTCACTGGAGGCAGGGTCAGTAGGCGCTGCCCCTGCACCCTGGGCACAGCAATGTCCCCACTGTCCCGAATCCCTGGCCCTCATCTTCCTAGCATGCACCAGGGACCTCTGATGTGCTTTGTGCTTCTTTGTTTGCTGTCCATTCCTCCCTCCCCAGCTGGAAGGCTCCGTGGAGGTGGGTGTGCTAGCCAAGGCACAGACTCAGAGTGGACAGAGCCCCATGAGGGGAGCCTTCTCACCCCACTTCACAGAGGAGAGAGGAGGCTCACAGGCCCTGTGCCCCAAGTGTCCATGATAGTGCCCCCAGGGCTGCCAGCATGACAGGACTGTCCTCCAGGAAGAAGGGACAGCTGGAGCTTGGCAGGATGAGAAGGAAAAAGTCCAGGCAGAAGCCAGGCACTTGGCTGGGCCGCTGGCCAGGTCCCAGCGAGTGGCGGGCTTTGTTAGAATGCGTCCGAGAGTGCCTGCCTTCTCTCTGGTGGCTGAGTGATTGACACTTACAAATTACCCAGCCAAAAGTGTCGAGTCTTTGACCCCTGAGTAACATCATTGGCAAGCCTGAGATTTGCCAGCATTTTGTCATGTAATTACTATAAATCCCCCAAAATTCACTGGCCGGTGAAATTTTAATCTGGGGCAATTTCAATGTGATGCATGGCCCAGATGATTCCTGTGTTCCTCACCTCTCTCCCTCTCTCCCTCTCTCCCTCTCTCCATCCCTTTGCACTTTTCTCTCTCTCTTTTTCGTAATCTCACAAACTTTGGAGTGAACTGTAACAGAGCTAGGCAGAGTCATGGCCAAGTCCCTGCCGTCCATCTGACCCTTGCTGGGTCGTGTTCTTCATGCCCCTACCCCACCCTGCACAATGTCCCCAACCAGCATCAAAAGCAAGGCAGCCACCTCCTACAGGACCCTCCTGGTGGGGGGGTTCACTGTCCCTGCGCAGGTGGGCTAGTGACTATCTGCAAGACCAGAGACCCTAGCAGCCTCTTGGGAGCAGAATGCCTGACTCCTTGGTACCCCAGGCCCTCGGAGAAGGGTACCCCAGCCTGAGCCCTGAAATGACCCCGTGACCTGCCCCCTCTGACCCCAAGAGTGATGCTGGGTTTCCCTGGCCACGTGCTGCATGGACCTGGCTGCAGAATCACCTTGGCCTTCAACCCAGAGCAAGGCAGACGTCACGGGGTCTGCAATTCCCTACTGGTGCAGAACGATCGCCAAGCCCCAAGTGGGAAGGGGCCCAGGAGCCAGAAACGCGGGTCCCCCTCTCCTCACAGCCCCCAGGTCACATGGGGTGGGACAGTTTGCCAGTCTTCATTCTTCACCCATTGCGTGTAACTGAATTCTTATTTCTAAATACAAAATATATAAATATATATAGACATATGGCCTTTTAAACTGTGTGCCCGGAACTGCCCTCCAGAGGGCCTTTCCTCCTGGAGGGGAGGGACCCCCTGTGTTCCTGCCGATGACCTGGGAGAGGGATGGCCCTGCTGCCCCGCCCACCCTCCAGGAAACTGGGTCAGCCTTTCAGCCCATCTCGGCTTACATGTGTACATGGCTGATGAAATATTCCTCTTGGCCCTTCTCCCCCTGGGACCTGCCCTCTTTCGGGGAAGCAGGTTTGTATGACAGCGACCATCATGGACCGCGGGCGGGGGTGGTGCTGTCTCCTTGCTCCCTTTATTCCCATTTCCTCTCTGGTTTTGATGCTGGCATGGCCGCAGAGCAAGGGCTCAGGCTTCCCCAGGATCTGGCCAAGGTCTGGTGGTCTCCGGAGGCCTTGAGGGGGGGTCCTATCCGGGTCCTGGCCCATGCTCCCTGGCAACACCACTGGGGCCACCAGACCTGCACAGAGGCCCGTCCCACCCTCTGCAGAGCAGGCTCTGTCTGCATCCAGAGACTCCCCAGGGCTGGGGATGGGTGCGTCCTCTGTCCTGGATACTCAGAGGTGAGGCTGGACAGAACCTGGATGATGGCTGGCTTCCGAGGAGCAAGCCTGAGCTGAGCACGGTGGCCCATGCGTGTGATCACAGAGGCTGGTTTGGGAGGCTGAGACAGGAGGATAGAATGTTTAAAACCAACCTCATTCATTCAGTGAGGCCCTGTGCAACTCAGCGAGTCCCTGTCTCTAAATAAAATAAAAAGTGGGCCGGGGGTTAAGGACCCTGGGTCAATCCTGGTACCCAAAACAAGGAGTGAGCCCAGCTTTGGGGCTCTTGCAGCAGCAGGAGAATAAGGCCGGGCCTTGTGTGGAGAGGAGACTGGCTCTGCTGTGTGGGGTGGACAGACGTGTGCGGGCTCTGTCCAGAGGACCTAGGAGGTCACGCACAACTCCCTGCTTCCTCCCCTCCGCTCCTGCTTCCTGCATCACTGAAGCGCTCCGAGTCCAGAATATGCCAGAGGCAAAAATGGAGCAGAGGCAGGTGGGCAGGGGCTGGGCAGAGGGTGGTCCTCCAGCCCCTCCATCGTCCCCTCCCAGAGCAGCAGCCTCTCCACTGGGCCCCCAGCAGGCATCAACCAGGAGCCTGGTCCATGGGCCTGGGCCTGGGTGCAGGAGTCCCAGAACCATGCTTGGAAGAGCTTCATGTAGGGTGCAGGGTCGGTAAGACCACAGCCCATCCAGGGATCTCCTCGTGAGAGGCGCAGATGTTTCCAGAAGAGCAGAGGAGGCGAGGTCTAGGCAGGAATGCAGCAGCGTTTGGTGAGCACCGTGGCGAGCTGGGCGTGTGCTGCAAGCATGGAAGGCTTCAGGGAAATGACCCAGGTGAGGGTCCACCCTCTGCCCAGGCCAAGCCTGCATGGTCGGGTCCCTCTGTGCAGTGGCCCGAGTACACACAAGCTGGCAGCAGCACCACGTCGTGGAACAGTGTCTGCCAGCGCCCTGGGGCCAGGTCACACCCTTCCTCACTCGAGGTCACTCATTCCAATGTGGACCGATAACCTGGCACCCGTGACCAGGACAGGGTCCCTGACCATACAGGGTCTTGTGGGGAATGCACTCCAAGCAGTAGGCAGGGAGCAGGGCTAGCAGAAGGACCTAGTTTGAGCAGGAGGTCCCCCTGGGAGGGGAGACAGGAGGCCAAGGCTTGAGGACTAGGAAGTCCCACCCACAGCTGTGGTGGATGGAGCAGGGACAAGGCATTCCAAGGTCCAGAGCAGGGTCTGTGGCCCTCGAGTTGGCCACGGTTCCCAGAACTACCAGCTTGCTGTCATGAGTGGCCTGCAGAGGCATTAGCTGCACAGAGGCAACGCGGAAGGGATCACCGTCCCTTCAGACAGGAAATGAAACCAGGCCACAGCATCATGTGGGGCAGGGTGGACACGGTGATATAGCTGTTGTTTCCAGCCCCCCAGCTGGGTTACCTTCCATTCGCTTTCCCAGGCCCCTGCCACTGCCCACAGCAAAGGGAGAGCTGGCGTCCACACGTTCACCCCTGAAAACTGGATTCAGGGTGTAAGGGAAAGAGAGAAGCAAGGGAAGTATCTCTTGAGTCGGAACTTGGGAACAACCCCACCGTCCACGGAGACTGGACAAACAGACAGAGCAATTGCCAGGCTCCTGATACTGCACAGCCACAGAGAGAAGCCCCTGCCAACTGCGAGGCAGGGACAGACACACCTGTGGGCACCCACAGAGGGAAAGAGCCAGGGCCAAAATCACTGAGTGACTCTCCTCCCAGGGGAGGCCAAGGGAGAGGTGGCCGGCTTGGGGTGGAGCGCTCCCCAGTGGTCTGAGTGACTGGCTTCAGGGTGCTCCTGGGTAGGAATTCATCCCAATGTGCACCTTAGCCAAGGCTACCTCCATCTAAAACCGGAAGGACGCGATGTACGCCTGGGGGTGAATCTGCTTTTGAAACCTGTCATCATTCCTCCTGAGCCTGGCCACTCCTCAGTTCCCCAGGGACGTGCTTAAAACAGCCCGGCCAGACCCCACCCCCAAGAGGCTCTGGAAGACCAGCCTGGGACGTGAACCTTCTGAGGGCCACCAGGGCTGGGGCTGCTGTTCCAGTGAGCAAGCCATGGCTTTCTGTGGGCCACAGCCTGGGCCTTGACCTTCCCCAACACCAGGCCTTCACTCTTCTTTGTTCAGGGAGACAAGATTCCAGAAATAGTTCAGTGTTGGGATCATCTCTAGCTCTAAGAAATGTCAAGAAAAAGTTGGTGTAGACCTCGTTCAGGGAAGAAAAGGCTTTCTAGAGAAGCTGGACCTCAAGCTTAAGCAAGTGGAGAGGAGAAGGATAAACAATCTGGTGTGGAAGGGCATGAATGGAGGCTCAGAGGCAAGAGGGCTCAGGGTTGTGAAGGTTGCTAGCAATCTCTCAGGGCCTAGCCCAGCTCAGCTGGGTCCCCCTCCTGGACCGTTCACTGCCTCCTCCCCAACTCACACAACCACTTTACATCGTTTAGCTGACAGGTTGCCCCTCTGCATGTCTGATTTCCTGTGCAAACTTAAGCTCCTCCATTATCATGATTGACATCACTAGACCACAAAATGTCAGCCCAGTTTCTGGGGTGGACAGAGGCCCCGGGTCTCCATTCTCTGCCTCTGCACCTGCTCCCTTCCTCCCCGGCTCCCGTGTGACCAGTAGGAGGCACTGGCTGGCAGACAACCTGGTGTCTGGAGAGGAAACTGTTGGGTGTGGCCTCTGTCCCATGACCCACAGCAGTGCACCCTGGGTCCACAGATTCCCTCACCTGAGGCCAGGGCTCCTGACCACCCATTTGCATGGTGACGAGCACGTCAAACTTTTTTTTTGACTATCCAGCGAGGAGGCTTTTTAGATTTCTTTTCCTAGTCCGTTTCCTTCATGAATCTAATGCCACAGAGACCCAGGTGACCTGTTGTGTCGTGATTATGTTTGGTTTCACACACAACAAGAGCCACACGGGCCTCCTGTCCCAGGAGGCAGCCTTTGCCCCTTGCAGTGGTGGCATGGACCCCGCAGAGAAGGCCTGAGCTCCAGGTGCCAGAACTCCTACCTCCCCGTCTCTTCCAGGCAGAGGGAGGCCCAGTACTTGACTCTGCTCCCCGAGATCTCCTGACTGGCACTCTCATTTCCTTATTGAACCCTCAACTACTGTTTCTTCCTAGTGGAGCTTCAGTGATGGTGCCTGGACCACAGCATGGGAATGTTCTGGAATGTTCAGAATGTTCTGGAAGTGAGGAGAGTTGGGAGTCATCCTCAGAGCCCTGCATGGCTGGCCCCTCTGGCAGCCAACCACCCTACAGTCCTGGAGCCCAATTTTGAGGGCTGTGACTCCCCTGGGCAAGGAAACCTGTCGGATCCCATTCCTTCCAGGGCCCACTCTGGATGTGCACCTTTCCTGTGGCCTCTGAGGGTGGTTCTTGGCATCTTTTCCTCCTGAGGCACCTCTGCTCTCACACTGAACCCCTAGTCTTGATAAGATTACCAGCTCACTCTGATGACCACGAAGCCCTTCGCTGCCCATGAGTCATCGTCTGCCTCTCTTCTGGTCCTACTGGCCTCTCCATTTTCTCTCTGTAATCAGCCCAACTAATGGACGCCCCTCAAGCCAAAGGTCCACTCACAGAATTTACTGGGGCCACCGAGTGGCTGGAGAGGGCGCCCACTGGCAGCCATACTCAGCCTCGCCCCCGGGAGGCCAAAATTCGCTCTGACCCAGCCCTGCACACCCTCCTCAGCCAGGGTCAACCTTGCAGGCATTTAGGGGTGCACAGCTTTAGTAGGCAGTTCCCCAGTGTGCCCAGCATCTCGGTTACTTTAGAGAACCCTTGGCCAGCCTGTTCCTGTCCTAGTGACCAGCCCCATGCAAGACTCCCCTGAGTTCCACAAAGCAATGTTTTTTTCATATTTTTCCACATCCCCTGCTGATCTTATGACCCTGAGGGATGGACATGCCTCAGCTACTGCCCAGAAGCCTGACCCAGCCATTTTCCCTGCCCAGTGTCTGTGCTGACCTCATCCCAGAAGCAACCCTGCCATGCTCTGGGTGGGGTTGGGAGCTTCCAGCCAGGGAGTCACAGCCCAGCCAGTCACTGGCTCTTGGGACACTTGAGGGTCTTCAAATACTGAGGGTCTTACAGGATTTTCTCCTATGTGGGTCATACCTGCCAGTACATGCTGTTTTAGAAATTAAAACAGACATTGGAGAATATTACATTTATCTTAAGGCAACAATTAAAAGCTCATAACATAGTGACATGTTTTATGGAAAGCTAATAACATATTTCCTAAAATAAAAAAATCAAAATTCAATGAGAAGGATGGTGTTACTTTACGTTTCTGTGTGTTGCCGTAATATCTGGCTTAGTAGAAAACACCCGGTTCTCAGATGCACTTCCACACACTATTGAATGCAATCTGTCACTCTGGTCGAGGGAAATCTGGAAATGCAATAACCATAGGACAGGGGAGGGGAGGACTCTGCAGATACCCAAAATGGTCTGAGGATCCTGGGGGTCCCAGAACACCACATGGGGATCTGGGTCTCCGAGAGAAGCAGAGAACGGGGGCTGCACCTGTCCTGGTTAACGACTGCTCTGGTTTGCAGGAAAGCCAGCATCCACCTGGGAAGAGAGCCATCCTCAGACACAGGGGTGTGCATGGGCGTCACCCCTGAGGTCTCACCAACCCTGCAAAGTTCGCCTGTCCCAGACATCCAGGACTGCATCTAGCAAGAGCTGATCCCATGGATGCAAAGTCACACCAAAGCTAATTAATAAGGAGATCAGCAGCCACGATTTGGGGGCAGACTGGGGGGAGACTTTATGCTGAGCGAGACTCTGCAGTTCACTTCACGCGCATTATCTAGGACCCTCCTCTGAGGAGTCTACCATGCTGTCATCATCTCTATTTTAGAGACAGTGAAACTGGGACCCAGAGAGGCAGAATCACTGTTTACTAATTCATATAATTTTCCCTACAGCCCACAATACATTGACTGTGCTCATGTTACAGAAGAGGAAATCCCAGCGACACTGGAGGCTGACACAGGAGGATATGGAGTTCAAGGCCAGCCTCAGCCACTTAGTAAGGCCCTAAGCAACTTAGCAATATCCTCTCTCAAATTTTAGAGAGAGAGAGGTTAACAAACGTGCCTAAGGCAATGCCATACATGCAGTACTGGGTGAGGATCAAATAACTGTCTGTGCACACTTTTTAAATCATGGTATCCACATGGAAAAGTCTGGAAAATTGGATACCAAACCCCATTAGCAGTGGTTACTTCCTGAGTCCAGAAGACAACTGTATCTGGCCTTGGTGACCCGTTTCTTGTAAGATTTGAAATTTTAAATCAGTAAAAAAAAAATAGATTTTTAAAAAAAAATCTTTGCTTGCCAACCTGTGGAACAGGTCCTGGGCATTTATGTGTGAAGTGGGAGGGAAAAGAAACTTCCAGAAAGCTACAGGTGGGGTGGGGGGCAAGAGCTCCCTGGGCGCAGTAGGCAGGAGAGTCAGGTGGTGCTGGAGTGGCGTGTAACTGTCCCTGTCCCGGGATCCTCCAGGTGAGCACTGACAGGTGGGGGCCTTTGGGGGACCTCCCCAAAATGCCCTCCAGGTGCTTCCAGCCCTGGAGCTGCTGGGGCCCCAGCTCGACCCTCCTGGCACTACCCAGCGAGTGTGAACACCCCACGCTGGCCCCCTGAGTTCACAGGATGGAAGAGTCTCATTTTCACCCGGGGGACAGCCTGTTTGTCAGTGGCTGGGGGTCTCCTTCTATTTTTTTTCCTGAATGATAATTCTCCCCCAACATTTTTTTTTTTGTAGCCAAAAATCACCCAGGCAGAAAATTATGCAGTGAAAGGGAAGGGAAGATAATTTTCCTGGGTTGTGACATTCTCACTTGTCATCTGTCGGTAGGAGAAGCAGAGAGGTGGCATGAGGGAATCCATTTTGGTGCCTTTTCCAGCGGCTGGAGGCTGCCCACATCTCTGGGTTCCTGATTCCTGCCTCCATTCTGGAGATCTTCTGATCTCTCTCTCTCTCTGCCTCTGTCCCCAGGTCTCCTTTCTGAGTCTGACTTACTCTCGTAAGGACACTTGGGATTTTGATGCACTCAGAGAATCCAAGACGGTCGCCCCACATCAAGGTTCTCAATCACATCTGCAAAGTCTCTGCCACCTCAGGTGAGAGAATCCTTGGTCCTGGGGGTCAGGATGTGGCCACTGGCGGGAGGCATTTTTGAGCCTAGCTCACGTGCTCAGCCTGGATGGCAGGAAGGTGCCTGATCCATGGGACCTTAGGGTCAGTGGGTGGTTTAAAAGCCACTCAAAATGCAGGGCTCAAAATAGCCACCCTGATTCTGTTCATGACCCTGTGAGTTGACTGGTGAGGCTTTGGAGGGGTCCAGTGGGCTGGGCCTGACTGGGCTGGCCAGTGTGTCTGTAGGCAGCTGGCCAGCTGGATGGTGGCCAGGTGATCCCAGCCTCGCTTGCATGCCTGGCTGGCCGACAGCAGGGCCACCGGGGAGACAGGGCCGAGGGACTCTTCTCCAAGGTCAGCTCAGGCTTTGTCACTTGTGGGCATCAGAAGCTGCAAGGACACTTATGGCTTTGGCAACATCAGACAGGGGGACGCTGAGGTCAAGAGTTCAGCCTCAAGGTGGTTGAGTGAGCTGGAGGGAGAAGCGCTTGTCTGGGAGGGCAAGGAGCAGGCCATCAGCCCTGCCTTCATTCCGAGTGTCGGATGCCATAGTCCTTCCTGGAGCCGGTTCATTGGAGTACCCAGAGCTGCCCTCTTTCCTCCCTGTCCCATGGCGAGGGGTGGTGACAGTCTGTGTGGGCTGCCATAACAAAGCACCACAGGCTGGGTGGCTCATAAACCACAGGAATTCATTGCCCACCATGCTGGAGGCTGGGAAGCCCAAGGTCAAGCTGCCCGCAGAGTCGGTGTCTGGTGCAGCTGCTTCCTGATTCACAGATGGCCCTTTCCATCTTGTGAGCCCCTGCCTCCTGAGGCTGCCCCATTAGAGGTTAGGATTTCAGCACCAGAACACGTACATTCTGGTTGTCACAGGTAGCAAGGGTGGGGCTGGGTGAAGAAAGGGCTGGGGCTGGCAGAGAAGGCTCCCTTCTTTTTGCCCCCTCCCTGGTGACTAAAGTACATTTCTCTATTACAGTTGGGGTGGGGATCTAGTGGGACAGGAGGGGTCTCTTTGCAAAGGATTGGAGCTCCTCTCTCCAGGAGGATTTCCATCTTGATAGAAGCTGCTGTGGTGGACATTCAGTCAGATGAAAGATGGGGGCTGGGGCGCTATCTCCTCCTCAAATCTTGTGGGCTCCCAACTCTGTCATAACCAAGAATATGGAGTAGGTGATGCTCTGTGGCCACATGTGGGGGTCCCTTAGCACCTGTCTGGGAAGTCCAGTGACCACAGTCCTTGGTGATAAAGAGGCTATGGGTGGATGTTCCCATCAGCAGAGCAGAGAGCAGATCACCTGCCAGCCACAAGTGAACCAGGCTTAGTCCAGCCCTGCCAAGCCCCAGCCCGTGACTGCCACTGCATGCCAGACCCCCAAGGGAGAACGACCCACATGGGCACTTCCCAGATCCTGGGCCCACAAAACCCTGAACAGACTTCAATGGGTGTTTTAAGCCACTAAGTGTTGGGGGATTTATTACCCAACAATAGGGACCAGCTCATGTTCCCAGACCTAACTATGCAGAGGTCGCCTCTGGGAACTTGGAAAAAAAAAAAAAGCTGATTCCTGGGGTTCACCCCCAACCTATGTCAGTCAGCATCTTCTGTGGATAACATGTGAGAAGTCGTATCAATGAGCTGCCCCCAAAGGTGAGAGGCAGGGTGAGGTCGGGAAGTTGAGGCTGTGGGAAGACTCCACTCTCCGAGCCTCTGTCCCCTGAGAGCAGAGCCGGGTGGGCTGAGGATCAAAGAGGATGGTCTGGAAGAAGTCTCCAGTGAGTTCAGAGCCCTGGGGATCAGAACTGAAGGAACAGAGTGGGTTCTAGTGCCAGTGTCCTGGGTACAGTGTGGGACTCCACCACTGTCACCGTTGAATGGAGGCCCCCAAGATACAGCCACGTCCTGACCCCTGGGACCTGGAAGGTGACCTTATCTGGAGACAGGGTCTTCACAGATATAATTAAGGATTGCAAGATGAGATCATCCTGGTAGTAAGTGGTCCATAAATCCAGTGATGAAGAAACAGAGAAGACACCAGACAAGGGAGAGGCCAGGTGCAGACAGTGCAGAGGGTTCAGGTCATGATCAGAGGTCGAGGAGCATCCAGGCCACTGGGAACTGGAAGAGACAAGGGAACATTCTCCTCAGAGCCTTCGGAGGCTGTGTGGCCCTGAGGACGTCTTGGTTTTGGACTGGCATCCTCGGGAACTATGAGACATCAAGTCACAGCAACACACACAGTGCCTGTGAGTTCCGCCAAGCTGAGAGCAGGCTTCTTCAAATGGGTCCATCTCCCTTCAGGCTCCCAGGAGGCCCAGAGCCTGACCTTCAATCCCAACTCCTGGGTGGTGTGCCATTTCTGAGGCAGGAGCCGGGCCAGGCACAAAGTCCCGCAGTCCCAGGACCCAGAGCCTGGCAGGGGACGCAGACTAGCACTGGGACAGGCAGGCCCGCTCTGAAGAGCCAGGATGGTACAGCTCTTAATCCCCTGTGCTCCACGGCCTGCCTGAGCTGTGCTTCTGACTCTCTTGTTCCCTGTGTGACCCTGGGCAAGTCACACGGACCTTCTGTGCTTCTGTTCCCTCATCTCTAAATTAGGGACAATACGCCTGCTGCAGAGGGTGGAGTCTGTGCATTTAATTGAGGAAATCCTGGAAAATATCGAGCACCAGGTGAGGCACAGAGCAAGGCTTGCATGGGTGTTCGGGGGCATCCAGGCCTGGAACAGCTAGGGTGGAGGCCAGGGAAGAGGAGAACAGAAGCTTTGGGTGGCAGACGGCTCCATCAGGCCAGAGCTGGAGAAAAGAGGGTCCCAACCTAGTCTGGGTCACAGTCCGAGTCAGGAAACCCATCATCAAACCGTTGCACATGCCTACCAAATTCCATTCCAGCCTTCTGGTGAGTCTGGGTGCGGCATTTCCCAGCTGGGCCCTGCAGACCTGGGACCAGTGATTCCTTGTGGTGGGGCTGTCCTGTGCCTGGCAGAGGGTGTACCTATACCCTGGCCCCACCCACTGGGTGAGAACCATGCCCTGAAGCATCTTCAGGTGGCCTGGTGCAGCTGCGTGGGCAGGGGCAGGGGCCCTGGACCAGATTCCTGCTCACTGACAGGTACACACAGAGAACTTGCTAGAGACCAGCCCCACATCCCTGCAGGGCCGTGGGCTTGGGGCCAGCATCCTCTTTCCCCCATGTGAGGCTGAGGTCAGGAAGGACTCCAGCTATCCACCTTTGCCTCTGCAGGTCCTGTACTTCGCAGGTTGGCCCCAGGACCATGTGGGAGAAAAGCAGCAGGACACAGCCTTCCTCAGCCCCACCTGACCCATGTGCAAGGCCCCAGCAGCAGACCGCGGCCATTGCCACCAAGCTCAGGACTCTTGACTTTGCTCTGCAGCCCAGGGGCTGGCAGAGGTCTGCCCATTGGCACCCCTGCCCTCTCTCTTCCCAGGGAAGAGAGGGCCCCCAGCACCCCTGCCCTCTCTCTTCCCAGGTGCAGGGGCCCGTCAACCCACTTGGCACAGGTGGCCAGGCGGCTATGGGCCGCTACATCTGCACACCCTTCCCCAGCTCGGCACTGTTCAGAGGCCTCGGAGCCCCAGGCAGAAGGGCAGCTGGTTGCTGCCAGCGCTGACATTCCAGGTTTTATGACTGGGGGACACTTGATGTGAGCCAGGGCATATTTGAGGGGGTGTCATGAACCAGGCGATGACAGGTTTTATGGGCTCCTCCAAGGGTCCCACGTGAAAAGGGAATGGACCCTGGCCCCGTGTTCTGATTCAAGTCCCCACGCAGCCAGAAGGAGCATCTCCAGGTTCCATGACTTTCTCATCTGAGGTACCCAGGGTCCATCCCTGTCCCCGATTTATAGACAAGGGAATAAACATAAGCTAAAGGCAGAGACCATGGAGTCAGCGGGGCCGGCTGGGCAGACTCAGGCAGACCGCTCGCCCCTGCTGAGCCGTGTCTGCACAGTGAGCTGGCGGGTCCCTGGTGAGCGTCACTAACCGCCTACAGTGGGCTCCATGCTCAGGACTGTGGGTCAGCACTGGATAGACAGGGGAGAGGGCCATGTGACTGGGGTTCTGCATTCTGCAAGGAAAGGGGGACAGGCCTTGGCAGCCTAGTGAGTAGACCCTTTCAGGTGGGCTGAGGGCCATGCTGACCATGGGAGCATAGGTGAGGGTGGGCCCTGATAGGGTGGTGGGAGACGTTGAGCCTGGGACCTCAGAAGGGACGGCCCCAATTCCCAGGTATCCTGCTGTCCCTTAAGCTTTCATGACCCACCAGCTGTGTCAGTCCAGTGGCCCCCAAGAGGAATGGGTTCTGGGTGGTGGAAATCTTTTCTCCCATTTTCTTATTGAGATGTGACGGGCCACCCAAGACTGTGTGTATTCAGGAGGCACAACCTGGTGATTCCATACAGAGGCACCGCCAAATGACCACACCGCCAGGTTCATGATTCAGTCACTCCCAGGCCCCAGGCATGGAGCACTGTGAGGCCTGGTCCCCACCTACCCTCCAACTCAGTTCTCCTGGCCTCAGTCCTGGACATTCTAGCAGCTTCCTCAGTCTCTGCCCAGGTGCAGAACTTGCTTCCTCCTAGGTCATCTGCCAGGAAGGGTGGGAGGGAGAAAGAAATGAAAAGGAGAGAAAGAACAAAAGAAGAATGGGGCCTGTGTGGATGTGGATGGAAGGATTCCCTCCTCCTCTGCCTGGGAGGGCTTCCCCATCCTTAAGAACCATTTCAAAATGGTGCCTCCTCTCTGGCACCAGCGCCTCCTGCAATCAGGGTTTGGGTGCTGCCAAACAGGCGCCCATTGGGCCGTGCAGGGCAAGGGGGAGTGAGCACCAGAAAAGGAACTCTTTGTCTCCTCTCTTTCCCTACCTGCAGTTACATGCCTTGAGTGAATGCAGAACCCAAGGCTGTACAGCCCAGCTCAGTGAGTGGTTCCGTCTGGGGCCCTGACTCATGTCAGACTCATGAGTGTCACTAAGGGCTCTGCCTGGGGCGATTCTGGAAGAGGTGCCTTCTTTCTGTTGGCTAACTGAGCTGATAACAGGGAGCCATCTGCACACCCGTGGCAGCAGATCCTGCTTAAGTGTGAAGCCAATCCCAGGAGAGCAGAGCTGAGAAATGGTGAGAGAACAGATGTCTGAAAAGATCATTTGAGCCCCCAGATCCAGCTGTACCTGAAGGCCATAACTGAAGCTATTCCCATGCTCTGGACTTTGCACTTACTTGAGCCTATAAATACCCTTTCAACATGAGATGGATTGAGTCTTAAGGAACACAGAAAGGAAGAGAAAGGAAGAAAGCAGGAAATAAAAGAGATTGGAAAGAGCAGAGAATAGATTTTCCCGCAGAACCTCCAGAAGGGGCGAGTATACTGACACATTGACCTTGGACCTGTTCCCCCCACAACCATGAGAGCATACATTTCTGTTACTTTAGGCTGCCCAGTTTGTGGTATTTTGTTATGGAAGCCCTAGGAAATGGACATAAGGGAAGAGGCTGGCCAGTGGCAGAAGCCCCTTCCACCCCAAGAGAAGACAGAGAGGCTGGAGGGGTGAACATGCCTTCTTTTTACAGCATGGTGACACGCATTTGTTTCCCTAAAGTGTGTCCTGATGAACTTCTGGAGGTCAGGGAAGTCACCACCTTGATTACTCCAATGCTGGTTTTGGGTTACAGAAATAAGTTACACCTGCACTGGTCACCACGTGCATTGATCATTCTTGTTCCTCGCTGTAAACTCACTCGCGCCCGTGAACACGCGTAATTTTACATAGATCTCATTTGAAGTGACTGGGTGCATCACGCACAAGCTGTTTCTAACACGATCAGTGTTTTCCTTGCCATGGAGAACAGGGTTTCCTTCTTTCCTCCAGCTGCCCTCCCTGTCCTCCCTGGTCTTTGCCCCTCCCCCTACCTAGCCTTGGTAACCAGCTTGTAATCTTGTGCATTTCCTCCTGTGATGAGCTGAATCGTGGTTCCTAAAAGAGGTCCATGCGGTACCTTGAATGTGGCTTCAGTGGAGCGGGATCCTGGAATGCCAGGAGGACCTGACATGGGGACGTCATCTGGAGCATCTCACTGCTCCCAATTTTAATTTTTTTTTCTCACTAACTTGCTTAGACTGGCCTTGAACTTGAGATCCTCCTGCCTCGGCCTCCTGAGTAGCTGGCATTATAGGTGTGCCACCACCATGGCCAGCGGAGTGATGCCAATTTCACCGGGAGGCTCCTTCTGAAAGGGAAGCAGGAGGAGTCCAAGTTAGGGGAGGAGACCAGGTGATCGTGGAGGATACTGGAGGCTGCAGCCTTGAGCTGCAGTGGAGCTCAAGGGACAGTGTGGAGTCTGAGGCCTGCTCCAGCAGCTGGAGGGGCAGGACATGGGCTTTCCCCGGGAGCGCCCAGGTGCAGCCAGCCCTGTGAGCATCCTGATTCACCTGTGAGACTCACTGTAGGTTTCTCACCTCCAGGGCCATCAGAGAAAGAGGTATAGTTTTCCCCACCATGTGAGAATTTTTCACAGTGACAGTGAAAACATACCAATTTGGGACCAGGAGTGGGATGCCACTGTAGCAAAGAGCTGAAAAACATGGAAGGACCGTGGAGTCGGGGGTGGGCAGGACTTGGAAGAATTCTGGGGCACATGATTGCCTGGAACTGACCATTGGTAGGAATGGGGTGTGGAAGGTCCTGCCCATGATGGTTCCCAAGGAAACACGAGGCACACCCGAGGAAGCACAGGCCACCACAGAGATGCCTAAGCCAGCACACACAGACCACAGTAGCCACGGGAATGCTACAGGTGCAGCCAAAGAGGCCCAGGAGAAATGGGGAGCAAGGATTTGGAAAGTTGGGAAAGGGGGTTCTTGTCCCCCAGTGGCCAAAGCCCAGGGGAATTGTATTCTGCAGTCATGCAGCAGAACTTACCAGCAATGCACTTTCCTACTTCAGCTAGTGTCCGAGCTGTGACCTGGGTGCTTCTTGCTGCTTACAGTAAAAGGTGAGAGGAGAGAGAGATCAATCCATCGGTTTATTGATTGATTGATTAATTCAGAGAACTGTTCATCAAAAAGGAACCAAGACTTGAATACTTGGGGAAGTCTCAGCCTGTCCAGACTGCAGAAGGTGCTGGGGCTGATTTACTTACACCAGAAATATGTGTTCATTACTATATTGTGGTTGGGGTTGATTTTCTCCCCTTTTTAGGGGGGGTATTCTACCACTGAATTACACCCCCGGCCCTTTCCTATGTTTTAATTTTCAGACAGGTATCACTAATTAAAGTTTCTGAGGCTGGCCTCCAAATTGTCATCCTCCTGTCTGAGCCTCCCAAGGAGCTAGGATTACTGGTATGGGCTGCCATGTCCAGCTTTCTCACCACTTTTATGGGCATGTCAGAGCACAACATTCTCAGGCCCCCCCAGGAGGAATGGGGATGTGGTTCCAAGCCTGGCCTTAAACATCCCACCTCTGCCACACCCATGATGGCCTCTTGGTCATGGCCAGTTACCTTCCTCCCCTAAATGGAAGGTATGTCCTGTGCCGTGAGCCTGACCCCTCTTGCTACAATTCACAACAGTTTGATTTATTTGCTCATGGGCTAAACTTCACCAGGCCAGGGAGCAGCTAGGCTGTCTTGTCAACTTGGTGGCATCTCAATACAATGCCTGGGTCTCAAGAAACACCCGATATGTGGGCAGAATAAATAAATGACACAGTCCTGGGTGGTGGCCGATCAATTCCCTGGTTTGCATCTCTTTGTTGCTGGCATCAATACATCTTCACACTCCCTGTGTGCTCCACTGTCCCATCGGTGTCCCCTGGGAGCCTTGGGCTTCCACCCCGATCCCTGCCTCTACCAATCCCAGTTCACCACCTGACCATGGGTAGTGCCCATGCAGCACCAAGTCCCAGTGGCCTCTGCTGAAAAATAAAATGATAAATAAAAAGAAAAAGAAAAAGAAAAAGAGTCCTTAATTGCCTCTTGCTGGCATGGCTGCCCAGGTCAGGCGGAGGAAGAATCATTAGATGCGGACCACAGTGTGCTGTTTACAAGATGGCCTTCTTCACGACATGGGCGTTTGGAGGGTGATAAAACCGTACTGCCTCCTCCCTCTCTGCTTCTTGCACCAAATTCCAGGTCCCTCCATGAGACCCGGCCTCCCCTACTCCTGCCCACTGTGCCTCTCTGCTCCTAAGAGCAGACAGGACTGTCAGGTGCTGTCCCTTTTGGTGGCTTGAAACCAGCACCTCTGTCTATCAGAAGTGGTGGGGCCGGGGCACCTGTGACCGATTCAAACAGACTCCTGTCCCCTGCGCTGGCTTTTGTCTTGTGCAAACGTGTCATTTGATGCAGGCCTGATCAAACACATTCTGGGCTGGGAGACATGGGTGGGAGGGAGGAATTAACATCCCTCCCTGGCTGGGCTGGGGAGCCTCCCACCCCACTGCCTGTGGCCTCACGGGGATCCCGTTCAATTACAGCTGGACCTCAAAGTCCAGCATCCACCTTCACATCCTGCACCAGCTTCTGAGGTTTCCAAAGGAGCCAGCCAACATCTATTAATGTTTTCCACAGGCCCACCCGCGTGCTAGGTGCTTTACAAACATTTTTATGGGGTACGGGGGAGGGGGAGAAAATGAAACGCAGGATTAATGCATTTCCTGAAATAAAAAATTCCATCCATGGGGGCTTTTTCCCCTCGATTTGATAACAGCCACATGAAATGTGTTACGTCGGCAGCTTCCCAGCTACTCCATGAGTGATCCTCAGACTAGCGCAGGCGTGTGGTCACCTGAGATCCCGGTGGAAGTGCAGACATGTGAATGGGGATCCGCATTTTAACAGTCCCCCAGGGTGACTGTTGTGCACACTGAAGTGTGAGAAGCACTGATTATGAAACCTGTGTCTGAATCATTAAAACACACAGGGACCAGGAGGGGGATAGAGATATTTTAGAATCAAGGACACAGGGAAGTTTCCATTCCAAATGAGGAAATTGGGGCTCAGAGAAGCAACGTTACTTGCCCAAGGCCACACAGCTTATAGATGATGGAGCTAGAACTGTTGCCCAGAAATCCAAGCGCCATGTGGCTGGACACTTGGAAGAAAGGAGTAGAAGTGACAGCAGCAGAGGAAGGGCTGAGAGAGGTGGTCCCTTTGACCCTCTCATGGCACCTCACTCCACCTCTCAAGTAGAGGGTGTTGTGGTCATCAAGAAGATGGACACATGGCTTCTGATGTCAGCTCAAGATAGTCACCAAAGGCCAGGTGCCTCCCGTCACCTTGAAAGACTGACCTTCCCAACCGATGACAGCCAGGCTGTGACTATCTCTAGGTTTTATTAAAAAAAAATAAAAGCGTCCACTGGGTTGATGATGCTGATGATGCTGATGCACCACATTGTCAAGTGCAGCTGATTGTCTGCATGGGAGAGCGTCCTGCTTGTCATGCAGGTCACGAGTCTTAGTCCTCCCTCCAAACGGCCTCTCTGGCCCTGCAGGCACCACGAGTCATTTGTCCCTCCCCAACCCCACAAGGCATTGCCCTCTCAGCCTGCTCTGGTTGCTGGCATGGATGATGTTCACTTGTCAGTGGTCTGTGTGTCCTGCTGGAATGCCAGCCCCTTATAGGCAGGGATCCAACCTGCAATGTAGACTGGATCCCCAGTGCCAAGAGGGGGCCTGGCACACAGTGGAGTGCTCAGTGGGTGTTTGTTAAGGCAATGAATGAATGATCACCTTTGTCGGATGGGTGGGTGGATGGATGATGGATGGATGGGTGGATGGATGGATGGATGGACGGATGGAAGGATAGATGGGTGGATGGATGGGTGGATGGATAGATGGGGCAATGGATGGATGGATGGGTGGATGAATGGATGAATGGATAGATAGGTGGATGTTTGGATAGATGAGTGGATGGATGGATGGATGGATGGATGGACAGATGGATGGATAGGTGGGTGGATGGATGGGTGGATGGATGAATTGATGGATGGATGAATAGGTGAATGGATGGATGAAGGATGGAAGGATTATGAATGGATGGATGTTGGATGGATAATGGATAGATGGATAAAGGAATGATAATGAATTTAGGGATACATGGATGAATGGATGGATGAATGAGGATAGACAGAAGGATGGATGGATGGATTAATGGAAGATTTTAAGCAGTCAGAGGGGTGGGGAAGGGCTCATTTTACTATACTTTGAACCACCAAAGGAAAGTCTCCAATGTAAATGAGCCAGTTTAAAACATCATCCCCAACAAAATGGACACAAGGCAAGTTTCACTATGAAATAAAAATTCTAACCAACAAACAACCAGCACTCACCTGGCAATGGTGGCTTGTCTTGATAGAAAACATGGCAGCCAGGCCCTCCTCTGGTCTGCGTTCCTCCCCTGGGGTGAGGTCAGCCTGTGGTTCAGAACTCTGACCCTGAGTGTCTCTCTGCAGACTCTGCTGGATCCAGGGGAAGCTCTACCCATCGCTGGTCACCTGGCTCTCGTGGCCCTGAGCCAGGACCATCGTCAGCCCACAGAACATTCTTGTGCAAATTACAGAAGAGTGTCCTACCGCCCAGGTGTGTGGCCTCCCAGCAGGCCCCTCCCTCCCTCCGTGTGTCTCCTTCACCTGGCACTTCTGCGCAGGTCCCAAGACCCATCATGGCAGTCTTGTATGACCCACAGGACTGGCTTGCTAGAGTCACACAGAGGATCATCACAGGTGGCCTTGCTGCACTTGGGTCCCACCCGATCTCTAGGACTGTCCAGTCATCTCTTATGCTTAGCCCAGCAGGTTGGTGGAAGGCCATTCTCGTCTCCCACTCTTCCAATGCAGGAGTCTTGCAAAGGGCTCTCGGGCCAGCCACCTCTCCCTCTGTCCTGTCTGTCTCTGGGTCTCTCTCCGTCTCTTTTCATCTCTCTCCCTCCTCCCTTCCCTCTCCCCTGTTTTCCTGTGCAGGTATTTGCTACAGCCTTCAGCAATGACAGGACCCCAAACTCCCGCAGGTGGGCTCCACCAGGTGGCAGTCTGAATAGTGAGATGCAGCCCTTCCCTCTGCTCTGGGGACAGGCCTGCCCATCTCTGCTCACCTGAGGACTGTGGGCAGGCTCCAGGCTTCAAGGAGAGCGCAGAGACCACAGCCCAGCCATGCAGAGCACGGGCGTAGGACTTAGGAAGATCTGGACCCAGGTCTCACACTGGCTTAGCAGATCTGAGCTCAGGCAGGTGACTTGACCTCCTGGACCCTCTGGTTCTGCTTCTGTGACTCAGGAAAGATGCTCTGGCTCCAGGTTGTAGGGGAGAGATCAGGGATGGCTGGAGCCGCTCTTTGAAAAGTGGAGGGGGCTTGGCAGGCAGCTGGCCTCATCTAGTGACAAAGACATGTTGTTCCAAGTGCCAGGAGGCAGGGGGCCCTGGGTGAGGGGAAGTCTCGTGTGATGGGCACTGGGGCCCCTGGGGCTGGGACAGTCCCCCATGGGTGGCAGGGTTGGTCCTCTGGGATTAGACACACTGTGGGGCTATGCCTTGTCCTCTGGGGTCTCCTGACGAGAGGACCTTGGGGTTTGGATGTGGGGCAGGTGGTCACTGGTCTCAGCTCACAGTGGGGCCCTTGGGCTGGGTGACTGAAACTCATCCCTTGGCTGGAGAAGGGCGAGAAGCCCCCTGTAAGGAGTGGCTGTGGGGACGAGGAGCTCCGGAGAGTCCTTCACATGCTGCTTCAAACCGCGGCAAGCACTTTGTAAACCGTAGAGTGCTGTCCATGGGAGAGGAAGCTAGAGCATCAACTCTGGCTGGCCTGTCCCTGCCTGGCTCAACTCCTGGGGGATGGCGGCTGCTGGCTGGGCTCCGGCCGGCAGCTGGGATGCCAGAGGCTTGCGTCTGGTGGAGGGCAGCCAGGAGTACCAGAGGGCAGGGCAACAGTGCCCAGAAACAGCCGGTCCTGCGTGTCCTCTGCCAGGCCCAAACCCAGCCTTCTGAGCTGGTGCTTCTCCAGGTGTTTCCAGGGAGCACCCCTTGACCCAGAGCCACCTGCGGTTCTTTGGGGCTTGTTTTAGATATTCAGGCTTCTGGCCTCCTGAACCACACCTGCTCAATCCACCTCTATAGGGGAGGAATCTGCATTTGAACAAGCTCCCAGAGTGGTCCTGACACCCAGTGAGGTCCACCAAATGCTGGGGGAGCTGTGGAACCCCATCCATGGCACTGCCCAATGCGGTGCCTGGCCCCAGCCCCCAATGTAAGCTGGTTGAATGAACCCCTAAAGGAGCCGACCTGTTCCACGCATCAGTCTGTGCCTCTGTGAAATGGGAGACAGACACGGGCCTTTCTGAGCATGAAGGTAGGCAGCGTGGGAACATTCCATGCAAAACAGCATTAGAAAAGAGAGGTGCAGAGGGCTGTGGAGGAGAGAGAGGGAGGAGAGGGACCCTCAGAGGACCTGCCTCAGAGTTCCCCTCTGCGGGTTGCTGCAGTTGGGAAACCCCTGTCCATCTCCTGTCCTCGGGTGGCTGCCAGGGGCCCCTCGAGGTAGCCCACCGGTGGCATCCCTGTGTGCCTTGAAGAAAGTGACCTAGGAGTAAAGCGGTGTGTCAGGGATGCTGGACAGGGTGGCGGCTGGCAGCTGAGGGTCATCCAGGTCTGTGCCTGCTGCAGGTGAGTTCTGAGCTTGGTGGGGTTCAGCCTCCTCAGCCTCTGCCCTACCTCCAGTGATACCACCCTGAGAAGACCTGCTCTTCAGAAGCACTCCAAGACTCCTCCGGCCACCCCACCATCATGGTCCCCTTAAAAAGGGACCAGATTCAAACCATTGTAAGTTTTAAGTGACATGAGCTGAACAAAACTGTAGGGAGGGACAGAAAGAAGCAAGAGAGGAGGGAAGGAAGGAGGGAGGGAGGGAGGGAAGGTGGTAAGGAAGGAAGGAGAGAGTTGGAAGTACCTCCAATTGTGCAGGAAGCTTTCACATTCATTATCTCAGTAAAACCACCCCAAGGAATCCTTGCAATAGGTAACATTATCCACGTTTTCCAAAGACAGGAAAACTGAGGCTCAGAGACATGACACCACTTGCCTAAAGTCACACAGCAAAATATCAGGTCAAACCCCTGAACTCCAAAACCTGTGCTGTTTCCCACCTCTCTCCCACTGCCCCTGTGACCCTTATTTATGTTGCAGGTGAATGTTGTTAGTCCTCAAGGAGATCCTGCCACTCGGGGCATCGCTGCAGACCCACAGTCTGAGCTCGTCCAGAATGTAGCCTGCTGGGTGCGGTGGAGCATGCCTGTCATCACAGCTACTTGGGAGGCTGAGGCAGGAGGATGGCAAGTTCAAGACCAACCTCAGCCGTTCAGTGAGATGCTGTCTCAAAATAAAAGATCTCAAGGGGTTGGGATGTACCTCCGTGGTAGGGAACCCCTAGGTGCAATCCCAGGACCAAGACAAAAATGGAAATTAAAACAGTGCAGAGGCTGGGCCCCAGCCCTACTTAACTGGAATCCACATTCTAGCAAGATGCCAGGACTTGTGTGCTCAGGGTTGAGAAGCACTGTCCCCAGTGACCCTGGGGCACAGAGATAACTCTTCCTTTAATCTCGCTTACATTGCACAAGAGCGCTTTCTTGATCCGGGGCAAATGCTGAAAAAATGAAGCAAGTGATAAGTTCCTCTGGGTCACACAGGGATGCTGTGCAGTTGACTGGCTGACCATGTGTCAGGCACGGGCTGGACCAGTGTGTGCGTCTGGATGTGGCCACTGGGGCCGAGCACTTGGTCATATGACTGGGTCTGTGTTGGGCACCAACTGTGTGCAGTGCATTGCTGGGGACAGATTTGTGAATTTGCTGCTCAGTGACCCAAATTCAGGGCTGGGTGGAGTGGGGAGCACCCGGAGAGATCGATAAGCAATTACAATGATTGTTATTATTAATAATACATCTTGCTGGATGAAGCAGAGGCAAGGAAGCTGGGTCTGCTGAGGGGCCAAGGCAGTGGCCTGCTGGCCCATATTACCCACAAGTCCAGCCCTGTGCATTATGGGTCACCTCTCTGCCTGTGGTGCCTGTTGTTTAGCATGTGTGCTCAATCATCCACTATTAGCTGTGTGACCTCAGACAAGCCACTTAACCTCTCTGGGTCTCAATTTGCTCATCTGCAAAATGATAAAAGTAGTGTACATCTCATGGGAATTTTGAGAGGACTGAATTTTGACCTTGCACATAGTGACACTCCTATGTCCACTGTCATTATTTACCTACCCCTGTTTTACCCATCTCTGAAACCTGGAGGTCGGCCCACAAGAAGCTCGAGACCTGAAGGTGAAGCCCCTGACCCTCTGAATCACCACAGGGGCATCGCTGATGGCTCACTCCGTACCACACACGACTGGAAGCATCTCTGCCTCTCTGCACCAATCCTCGGCGGGCAGGACTCTGTGATTCCCATTTTACAGCCACAGAAACCAGAGCAGAGGGGTTGACAAACCTGTCCAGGGTCACATGCTGGCTAGTAGAGGATGAGGCTGGGATTTGAAGCCGACAGTCCCTGTCCCGAGCACCTGTCCCTGACCACCCTGGGGGCTGTGGTTGAATGAATGTCAGGGAGGAAGGGGCAGGAAGGGGAGGACAGCAGGGGAGCCTGGGAGGAAGAAGGGGTGCAGCTGACCTTCAGCTTGTCAGGGGCAGAGGCGGGGAAGGCACCTGGCCTGGTGCCCAGCAAGATTTTGGCACAGATTTGCAGGCACAATGACGACTATGCAGTGACCCGGCCCAGCCAAGTGGGGAAACACAGAAATGGCAGTGGGTGGGACCTGTGCCCACAGAGAGTGAGACCAGGCTGATCTCCTGAGAAGCCTGGAAGTGAGACTCTCGCGGGCCGGGGTCCCTCCCACATTCCACAAATGGAGCCCTGCAGGCACCGCGGTGGCAAGTTCACTGTCCATCCTGAGGACGGATCAGTGTTCTTCAGGACCCCTTGGTGTGGGGGTGATGAAACTTTCCCGCAGGGCCGAGGCAGAGATGGGGTTCCCAGCTCCAGCCCCAGCGTTAGAGCAGTGCCCCCGGTTGGCCTGACCTGGACATGGTTGGCTGGCACCCTCCCCGGCTCTGGTCCTGGGCCCTACTGATCATGCTCAGATAGGGGCAGAACTCAGCGTGGCTGCCTTCAAGGCGAGAAGGTTTCTGGATGCATCTTTCAGGCTGTGCGGAAGGAATAGCAGCCCCCAATCTCAGTGCCTGAGAAGTGGGTGAAGGCACCCATCTCGCCCGGCTGTGTGTCCAGTGTGGTTACTCAGGGTTACTCTCCTGGCTCAGGGTGTCAGGTGGATGAAGACCCCACCCTAGGGAACATCCCTGGTTACTCTGGCAGTGGGCGGGGTGGAGAGTCACACTGCAGGTAGGACTTCTACCTGGCATTCTGGGCTTCCCTGCCCACAGCTCACTGGCCACAGCAACAAGGCAGGTGAAGGCAGTCCTACCCTGTGGCTGCCACACTGACTTGTGGGGCCAGAAGGGCTGCTGTGTGCACAGAGGAACTTTAAGAGCTGGCAGGCCAAGCTGGGGGCAGGGGGGCTGGGTCGGGCTCAGTCTAGGGCTGGACCAGGGTCAAGGCTCAGTCTATAGCAGAGTTGGTCTTTAGTGTGGGATTAGGGTCCAGGCTCTGTCTGTACCATGGTTAGGGCTTGCTTGGCAACAAGGGTCAGTCTGCAGTATGTAACTTGGGTCAGGACTGAATCTGGGACTATGGTGAAGGATCAGTCTGTAACTGGGATCAGGGCTCAGGACATAATGGCTTAATCTATGACTTCTGAGGGCTTAGGCTGTACCAAGGGTCCACAGAATGTGACTAACATCAGGACTCAATCTTTGTCTTTAGTTGGGTCTTAATCTGAGATTATGGTGAAGGATCAGTCTAACTGGGATCAGGGCTCAGGTCCTAATGGTTTATAATGTATGACTACTGAGGGCTTAGGTTGTACCAAGTGTCAGAGTGTCTGGCTATGACTGGGATCTGGGCTGTGTGTGACCAGGATCAGGGCTCAGGTTATAATGGTTTAATCTATGACTACTGAGGGCTTAGGCTGTATCAAGAGTCAGTGTCCAGCTGTGACTGTGATCTGGGCTCAGTCTATAACTGGGATCAGGGCTCAGGCTGTAACAGGGTCAGGCTCATTCTGAAGCAACAGTCAGGGTTGACTTTGAAACCAGGATGAGGGTCCAGCCATAGGCCAGGGTCAGAAGTCCCCTGTGACCTCTCAGCACCCACTTCCCAGACTGACCTGAGGCCCGAGCCTCACCCACAGGACCACCTGAGACTCCCTCAAGGGGCCTCATGTCCCACCCACGGATACTCTGGACTCAAGAAAAAAGGCCAAGGGCCATTCCGTCCATGCCCCTGCCTCTTGCTATGGTCTGTGTCCCCATATAAAACCTGCAGATGGTGAGGGTTTACATTCTCCCCCTTCATTCCTGAAAATTGTCCAGCAGCAGAGTCCTCTCCTTGCACTGAGGGAGGTCAAGTCATCCATTCCACGTCTGTGAAGTGAGCACCTACTATGTGCCAGTTCTGTGGGCTGGAGCCACAAGTAAGTGTGAAGGGCCCGGAGCTGGGCGGGGTGGAGCTGTGGACCAGGAGCAGGCGCACTGCTGATTCACGCAGAGCGGCTGACAGTGGGATGGCCCTGCAGGGACAGGTGTCATTGGCTCTGGGATGAGAGCGGGAAGGGGCAGGCCAAAGATCCAGGAGGCCTCAGCCAGGTGCAGGGCCAGGCACAGGGCCTGAGTGGCCTCCTGGGAGTGAGCAGAGCCAACAAGGCACAGGCCAGTGCATGTCAGTGAGAGGAAGTGCCAGGGGCCAGCAGCCAGCAGCTAAATGTCAAGCCTGCTGCACCAAGCAAGGTCAGGGTCAGGGGCCCCCAGCCAAGGCCTGGAGATAGAGGAAAGTACAGGGGCTTCCTGTGGGCTTCGTGACTCCAGGGCCCCCCACTGCCCAGAGAGGAATCCGCAAGGGAGACCTCGAGGCCCCGCCTCACTCACACCTCATCAAACTGCCAGCCTCTCCCCTGTCCCTGCTGCCTCCACACCTTCCCTAACCCCAGCCCTCTCACTGTCACTCTCTCCAACATCCTTCTGTCCCCTCCCCAAGCTCCCTGCCCCTCTCTTGGAAATAAGGGCCCCTGTGCTTGTGCCCTGGGATGAGGCACCTGGCCCGCCCTGCTGCTGACTGTCGACAGACCTCAGATGGAGATGTGGGTTCAGGTCAGTGCAGTGGGGCGTGCCTATAATCCCAGCAACTTGGGAGGCTGAGGCAGGAGGATAACAAGTGGAGGCCAATCTCAGCAACTTAGGGGGAGAGACCCTGCCTAAAAAGAAAAAATAAAAAAGGGCTGGGGATGTTGCTTAGTGGTAAAGTGCCCTGGGTTCAATCCTAAGTACAAGAAAGGAAGAAAGAAGAGAAGAGTGAAGGGACGAGACGAGAAACTGAAAAACACTTCTGAGAAGAGAAGAGAAGAGAAGAGGGGTTCCATCTTGTCCACGGTTTTCTCTGGACCACATGGAGCTGGGCAGATGGCAATACATAAACATTAATGGTCAGTGAATGGCTCTCTCCCACCAGAACACCCTCTCTGGTGCTCAGATCCGCCATCGATCACTCTGTAGGTAAGATGAGAGCGGGCAGCTGTGGTTGGAGAGAAGGGTCTGGCTTTCCATCTCGGCTGCTCTGTCTCCACAGCAGCAGAGCCCATGGCTGTGACACAACTGGCCACGAAGCCTGGAGACCGAACCTCTGGCCCACCAGGAATGAGTCTGCAACCCCGAGTGTGAAAGTCAAGGGACCTGGCTCTGGACCAGGCCATCACAGGGCCCACCTCTCCAGGCTGCAGGGGGACATCATGAGTCCATAGGCTAAGGGGCTGAGAATGGTGAGCAGCCCTTCAGAGACTCCTCAGTGTCCTTTGTGTTTACTTTTGTTAGCTCTGGGGTCCACTCAGACCATGAGATCAGCTGGAGAGCCCCCCAGAGAGAAGGGGATCCAGGCAGGGAGAGGTGGGCTGTGAGGAGACAGGCCCTGAGGCCGAGGGGCCCGGCGGGGTGGCAGTGGCTCCCTCACCTGGCGCACCCACCCAGAGCGTGCACAAGGGCTGGCGAGGGTCTCAGGCTGCTCCGCAGCTCAGCGCAGATGACACACAGGTGGACTTCCCCACACGCCCACACACACTCCTGCACATTTGCTCACAATGCACACACAACCCCCAACACGCTCGCACGTGGCCACACCTCTATCACATGCAGTGCATGGGCATCCCATGGGAGACAGGCCTGGACCCCCTCCCACCCACGACCTCTCCCTGCTCCTCTGCCCAGCAGACAGGACATGATGGAACACACTTCCTCCCCTTTCCAGAGAGGCCTGTGGCGGAGGCTCTGCTGAGAGAAGGCCTCCGAGCACCAGCACGACAACCCTCCCAGCCACAGCAGTGGCCCTGGTGGGAGCAAGGACACAGGGTCCCTTCTGTGAGACCCCCTTCCTCCTCAGCTGGGTTGGCCTTCCTGGGTGGGAAGGGACCCAGAAAGGGGGCCAGGTAGCCCACGGGGTTACTGTTTGGGTGGAGGGCGCTGTGTGTGTGTGTGTGTGCGTGCACACGTATGTGTTGGGTGTGCACATGGGTTTCCATGGGGGTTTCCTCTGTTCACACATCTGGGAGCGCAGCCGGGGTCACAGGAGGGGGAGCAGCACTCAACCTGGGACTAGGAACTGGTCTGTGGCGACGATATGCTGGGGCCCAGCCCAGCTCTTCTGCCCCCTGGGTTGTGGCTTGGGGGAAGTGACATCAGCTCCCTGGGCCCCGGTTCTGGTCTCTGGGAGGCCAGCTTCATCACAATGGTGTTGGAATCGACCCGGTGCCATGGCCTGTTGTTGATGCCCGGAGCAGCACCAAGAGCCGCCTGTGCCCTGGGTGACGTTAGCGCACACCATGACTCTGAGTCAGGGGAGAAGGGCTCCCCTGGGTCAAGACTCGGGTCCCCCTCTCTGCCACTCAGAAGCAGGAAGACAGAAGCCCCTGCCCCATCCTCAGAGGGAGGAGGGCAGTGCCCCCCCATGGAGACCATCCCAGGGGCTGTTTTCATGGCAACCTGGGATCCCCACTGTGGGGGCTGCTTGGCTAGGCCCCCTCCCCTGCCTGGCAGGACCCGGATCATCACGAACATGCCCCCGCCCTCGCCCTCCTCACACTAGCCCAGGGAGGTGGGAAGCAGGTGGGAGTCATGGCCATTTTCTCCACAGGGACACTAAGGCTTCCCCAGGGAATCAGGTTGGCACTAGAGCTCCAACCCACTAAGGAGTCCTCAGGTCTTCATCCTCCATCCTCAGTCTCTGGTCCCTGTGTGAGTGTCGCCTTCTCCAAGAGAGCCCTGCATACCAAACCCAAAACAGCATCGCCTGACCCTCTGTCATGGATTCCTGCAGCCTCCATGAGTCTGGAATTGCCTACTATCCCAACATGGTGGGAAACTCTTCAAAGTCGTTTCTTAGCATCTTCTCCTGAACAGGGTCCAATAAGTATTTGTTAAATTAATGAATGAGTAAGTGGATTAAATACAGGGTTGACACTCTCTCTTCCCCCTTGGACCAAATATACCTGTTACTCAGAATACCTGACTGTGGTCATGAAACTGGGTCTGCCTTGTCAGGAACAGTTTGGCAGTTCCGCAAAAAGTTAAACACAGAGTTGCTATCTGATCCAGCAATTTCACTCCTAGGAATGGAGAATTGAAAACAGGTGCTCAAATACTTTTCCACAAATGTTCACAGCAGAACTAGTCACAACAGTCAGAAAGATGGAACCAACCCAAAGGTCCACAAGGAGTGGGGAATAAACAAAACATGGTTGATTCACGCTGTGGAATATCATTCAACCACGAAAAAGGAATGAACTCTGTTGCAATGTGGTTGGACCTGGAAAACACCACGCTAAGTGAAAGAAGTCAGGTGCAGAATGTCACATGTTATATGGTTGCATTCAGATGAAATATTTAAAATAGCCAAGTCAACAGAGACAGGAAATAGATTTATGGCTGTCATGGGCTGGGGAGAGAGAAAAACAGGGAGTGACTATTAATGGCTCTGGGGTCTCCTTTGGAGGTGATGAAAATATTCTGGAACCAGACAGAGGTGATAGCTGCAAAACACTTCTGATGCCACTGCTTTGGTCACTATTTACAAAAACAAGTGGTGGTCTAGATTTGGTCCATAGGTTATAGTTTATCACCCCCTGTTTCTTTTCTTTTTTTTATTTATACCAAAATGACATGGTGTGTGTAGTCCTGGTTCCAAGTGTTCTTTTAAAATCACGTGGTTGAAGAAAAGGGAATTTAAAGAAACTCTTAGTAAAGGATAAACCAGAGCCCAGGTAACACTGGGCAGAGGGGGTCTGCAAGGAGTCCCCAGTGGATGAAGGCTGTGTGCCATGGGCAGGGTGTGGAGACAAGCCTGGGTGGTCGGGAGGACCTCTGGGGATGCAAGGGTGGAGCAAAGCCGGGCTGGGCAGGGCCGCGGGGCCTGGGGCAGGCTTGATGCACGGCAGGCCTGGCTCTCAAGTCCGGCCTGACTTTGGGAGTGTGGCACTGCCTGAGCCTCACATCCGCTTGGCCAGAAGCTGCTGCAGAGGGCACGCGGGGCTCGGCAGGGCCTCCGTGCGGCATCTCGGCCCCAGACAGATGCTTGGTTTGGCATCTGTGACCAAGTTCATCACTGAACCAGGAGGAATGGGCAGGGCCACCTCCTGTCTACAGACACCTGTCACCAACTGTACTTCCAGCCGCCGTGGGGCCAGGCTCCCAGGGTCACACTGGCCAGAGCTGGATGTCCTCATCCTGGTTGCCTGTCTGCGCTGGTGGCCATTGGGGATCTTCCCAGAATTTCCTGCTCCTGCAGGCGCTGAGCCCCTGTGGCTTTGGTGACATGGAAAGCCCGCCCAGGGGAAGGTCGGGGGTGGTGTGTGGGGTGCAGGACCCTCGGGACAGATTGACAACCACGCACGCCAGAGCTGGCATGGAGAGGCTGACCAAGCCCAGGCGTCCACGTCGGGCCTCCCATGATACAGGCCACTGCACCATGTCCCTCACCGCCTGAACTCGAGTGGGTCCGGGCTCTGCCCTGTGCCTCAGTCTCCCCAAGAGGCTCCTTATGGGGACCCACATGGCACCCCTTCTAATCCACATGACCCACATTCCAAAGGCCAGATACACAGTGGGGCTCCAGGACCAGCCACCAAGGACGACTGTCATTGGTCCCCTCTGGACAGGTCCCCCCAGAGCCACTCGGGTCCCTCTCTTCCACCAACGGTGCTGGCGGTGGCCATACTGGCGGTTTAGCTTGGTGAATGAGGCCAGTCTCTGCTGGTGTGGATCTGGGGAGAGGCCGTCCTGATGCTCCGTGCTCAAGCTGGGTCTCATTTACATCGCCAGGCAGCTTCCTCGGCCATGTCCCCCTTTTGACTGTGTTTTCAGAGCTCAGAGCTTAACTGCCCATCGCCACAGCCTTTTCCCAAGGCCTGGGCAGAAATGAGAGGTGCTGGCCGGCCCACTCATTTGAAGCTCATCACCCGGGGCTGGCATGTGGCCCAGGCACAGGGCACTGCAGCGACATGTGTCAGGAGCAGATGCATGGCACTGGGTGGGGTGGGGCCCTCAGTCATCTGCCGGCCTCCTCCTTTGCCCTCCACTGGGCCATTCTCATGCCTCAGCCAGGATGACCCATCGTTGTGAATCAGGGATGCTGTCCAGGCCAGCTATGACTCCTGGATCCCTGCTCACATGGGTTAAAAGCTGAAACCCTCGCCGTGGATCCATGAAGCCCTGGAGGACCCGAACCCACAGTCTCTCCACCTTCCTCTCTCATCATTCCCTTCCACCTTGCTGACCATGTCGCAGTCACGCCAGCCTCATTGCAGTATCTCCAACAAATCCCTCCTGCCCCAGGACCTTTGCATGTGCTGCTGGCTCTTCCTAGTGTTCACAGGGTCACCTCCTCTGCCTGTTTCCAGTCTCTGTTCCCAGAGGCCTTATTTAGAATATTTCCCTTGTCTTGTTCTGTCTTCTCTTGCTTTACTGTTCTTCACTGAATTTCTTACTGTGCATGGTGTATGGCAGTCACTGGCATGTGATTCTTTGATGGTCCCCCACCCCACAGCACTGATGTCCCTCCAGGAGGGCAAAGACTTTGGAGGAAAACATAGCAAATTAAACACAGGGCCTGACCTGGTGCCTCAGTGGTAAGTGCTGCATCCTTGTTCTGGGGTCCCACTCTGGGGGTGTTCCCGTTTAGAACCTCTAGGTCCTGCATCCTGCTCTGCAGAGACAATGAGAGGGGGCAGGTGGCTTTGGACCACTTGACAGAAGATGAAACGGAGGCTCAGGGATGTGATGTGACTTCCTAGACCTTTGACTTTCTGCCAAAATGGTGCCCTCTGCCCCCACAGGGCCCCTGCCAGGCTGTGCCCGTTTTGCCACCCCATGAACTCGTTGCTGTAGTTGGACCCTGAATGCTCTCTGAGGCCCATGTGTTGAAGGCTTGGTCTCCAGGCTATGAGGAGGTGAAGCCTCATGAAAGGAAGTTAGGTCACTGGGAGCATGCCCTCCAAGTGGATAGTGGGACTCTGCCCCCTGTGCCCTGCTTCCTGGCTGCCATGAGTAAATAGCTTTGCCCCAACACACTTTCCCCACCGTCACCATGGAGGGCAGCCTCAGGCCCAAAGCAACAGAGCCAACTAATCATGAACCGGAACCTCTAAAACTGTGAGTCAGAATAAACATTTTTTCTCCTTAAGTTGATAATGTCAGGTGTTTGGTTGCAGTAACAGAAAGCCAACTACCACACTCTGATCTTCTTTCAGACTTCTTTTCTTCCACATCACCTGCCTGTGGGAGCCACCTCTCCCCTGAATCTAGGGCAGATTTGCCCTTCGGAAGTTCAAATCAGGGCAGTTGGCCTCCAGGACCCAATTCACCTTCACCCCCAAAGCACGGATTCCTTTCAGGGACCAAGCTGGGTGGCCACTGGCCCCGGGGGCAGTCCTGGCAGTGGCTCCAGCTCTGGTCTCTCTGCTCCCAGAGGAGCGTCTGGGGTCAGGCGTGGGCCCTGCTTGGCTGAGCAGCATCAGAGCCTGGTTCCCGGCCCGGTCTGGGTGGTTGGCATGACACCCCAAACCCAGGAGCGGACCTCATTCCCAGGGTGGCCAGATTGCAGCAGGCCTGCATCACGGGTTCACGTGAAAACACTGCCAGCTCAGCCCCACCCTGCAGGGCACCCCACCTTTTGTGGAGAATAACTCGGAGGGCGTCTGTTACTTCCTGGCAGACGTGACTCTCGGGTTTGATTCTGAAGGTTGATTCCTTTCACTGGGACCATCCTCCTCCCATGTCCAGTCCTGAGGCTCCCGGGGTCCAGGCAGGAAAACGGAGGCTAGGCCACAGCCCCCCAGTCCCACCCATGGAGGGAGCGACAGGCAACGGAAAGGGAGGGCTGAGCCTGGGTTCCTGGCTCCAAGGTGCCAGCTTAGTCCCGCAAGGCCCAGGGCTTCCCACCTTTCCATCCTTTTCTCTCTGGGCAGGAGGTGCTCGGTCCTCCCATGTGCTGCCTCCATGAATCTGAATTGGCCTCCGATCCCTACTTAACATGCAGTGCTAAAAACTCCATGACAGCTCGTCATTTACAGATTAGCTCCTCACATGACAAAATGATCTATTTAGAAGGTTCCTCTCCTCTCCCTGCTTCGTCTCTCTCTACTTTTTATTCATTCCTTGGTTGAGAACATATTAATGAGAAATAAGACTGATGGGGGATGGAGGTGGGTGTGATGGGGTCAGTAAGAGGAGGCTGTGGAGGGAGGTGGCCAGGGGCCAGGGGACGGTGGGGCCAGGGAGGAGACTGGGAGGTGAAGGGGCTGGGTCTGGAGGGGAGGAGGCAGGGGCAGCTGGGAGGGAGGAGGGAGGCCAGGTCAGAGGCAGGGAAGAGGAGGACCAAGCTGGTGGGGAGGCAGGGAGAGGGAGAGAGGCCAGGAGAGGGAGAAGGGGAGAAGCAGGAAAAGGAAAAATACCAGAGTCAAAAAAACTCTGGAGTGAGGAAGGAGGGACAGCGAACGTGGAAATGTGCCCCGTGCAGGCAGGTTCCAGTACAGCCACCGGCACTGGCCCCCATCCCAGGCCCCGAGCCCTGTGCAACCAGCCGCTGCTGCTGGTGCAGAGTGGAGCTGCCACACACCCTGGCCAGACTGAGGCCAGGACCTCCCTGCCCTGCAGCCTGGAGGGAGGACCCGCCGGTCCTGCCTGTTATCTCCCCTTTGTTACTTCCTGCATCTACATACACTGATATAAAATTTCTATGCAACATAAATATATATGTATAAATCTCTCCCTGCCCCTTTCTCTTTTGCAAGCCCATGAGATAACCAGGCTTGGAGCAGAGACTACAATGATAAGAAGATTAGAGAGGATCACTTCATTTGTTGTAAGATTTCCAGGAGGGATATTTTGGTCTCAGAAGACCAGCCAGAAATTTCTAAATAGGCTGTGTCTGAACTAACCCAGAGCTGCTCCCCACTGGGATGTTCATGGTACAAAGAGCCAGAGACATGCGGGGCAAAGATGAGTTATAATGATTATTTTATTTTCTTGGGCTTTAACAAACCAAACCAGTTCGTCTGGGTGTGTAAAATTAACTGTTCTCACAGCAGCAAATTTCATAGCATTTGGGGTTATGTATCTTTTTCTCCAGAGAGGGGGCTGGCCTGTGCAAGGGCTCAGGGGTGACAAGGATGCCCCAGTGTCTCTTGGATGTGGCCCTGTGACAGGTTCTCTGGATGGGGGAAAAAAACCTGCCAGCCATCCAGGGCCTGTTGGAAGAATGTTCTGGAGAAACATCTTCAAATATAAACATAGACTGGGTACAGGATGGACTAAAGCCCTTGCTTCCTTAAAATATAGATTTAAAAAAAATTTTTGTTTTCTGGGTCAGTGGAGGAAAAAGCCATTTGGGTCTAGAATCATGTGGCCAGAGGCTGTGACCATGGGCCCCGAGCGGCTGTGGGGCTGGAGCCATGGCCGGTCTGGACTGAGTTGGGCTGTCAACACAAAACTTAGGGAAAACGTGAGACGCATGGTCCATGGAGGCAGTGGGAGCAGGTGGTGAGGCAATCGCAGCACGTAGGGCTGAAGGCAGCCCCACTGTCATTTGCTGCTTTTTTAAATATTTTTTTATTTGGCAATGGACTTTATTTCATTGGCTTATTTCTCTTCCCCACTGACCCACCGCCCAGTCGGCTCTTTGGGTTCTCTGCTTTCCACACGTGTGGATCTTTGTGCATGATGATGGCATACACGACTCCCTCCTGTCCCCTTTGTGACAGATGCCTCTGCTTTAGACTCGGTCATGCGCACAGTAGGAGCACAGTAGGAGCTTTAGGAGGCCACAGGATTCGATTGCTGATGGAGAGTCCAGCGGGTTGCTGGGAGTTCATTCCAGCTGGCCAGCACTGATGTGGCCCAGAGGTTAACCAGCGGGCCTCACGGTGGCCCTTCAGCCGCTCAGGCCTCAGGGCACCTGTTGCATGTCCGACTCTGCTCTGAGCACGTCCCTCAGCTGGTCTTGCTCAGCCCCATGATGCCCTGGGAGGGAGGATCTATTTGTCCTGCTGTGGGCCGTGGGGTCGGCTTGGAGAGGTGCTGTTTGTACAGCACTTACTGTGCCCACAAGGGCTCGTCCCTGGGTCTCGGGATGGCCAGTGTCAGGTTCCCCCTCCTGGCTCACTCTGCAGCAATGACCTTCTCTGCCTCCCTGAGTTTGTCCCACTTTCTCTCCTTATAGCAAAGAGCCATTTCCTCACTGGGCCCACGGCAGCCTCCACATATGCAGGTGGCTCATTTGCAGGCTTTTGGGGGAAGGGAAAGAGTCCAGCAGAAATCTGGAGCTGAGCACTAGGTCCAGCTGGCCTCCTCAGTGTGGCCTCAGTCGACCTCTAGCTCTCTGAGCCTCCGTCCTCCAAGCTGAAAAGCACCTTCCAGGGAGTAGCGAGGTTACTCTGGGTCAAGGAACATCAAAACACTCAAGAGAGGTTCATTATGGAGGCTGAGGGGACAGCTGAGTGCCCACTGAGGCCCTCTCCTCCCTGCCTTCTATATCTAGGATCCTGGATTTGGCTCTGGGCAGGAACAGGGGTCTTGGGAGATTCTTTACAAGGAGCCACCCAGCTGAAAAAGGACCCCTTACCCCTTCCCAGCCTCTGGCCTTCTCTCAGCCTGGAAAGAGGCTGGAGGCTGGAAACAGGACCTCCTTACTGGGGGGACCTCAGGACGCAGACCCCCACCCACTCCCAGAGCCCCTAGCCAGGGTGGTTGGTAAGGGCAGGGAGGATGATTGTCAGCTTGGCCCCAGCCACCAGGGTGCGGCTGGCAGCTGGCTGAGCGAAGCCATTATTATTACTGCCGTCGAGGTTATTGGACAAAGTCGACTGGGTCTCCTCGGGGCTGAGCCCGCACCTAGCCTCCCTGCCTCCTGTCCTCCTCCCTGTACCCCAGCCCTGCTCCTTTCATGTCCCCTGCTGCTGCCCGTCACCAGCTCATTCCTCATTATCTGATTTGCCACAGGTCTGTCCCATGCACAGCTGCCATCTTTGTTCCAGGCCATTATCTGTGGTAGCACAGCCGAGCCGGGTCGCGGGCAGACAATGACAGTGTAATAGAGTGTCTGCAGCTATTGTGGAGTGTGTCCAGCCGATCAGTCATGCCGCCTGACACCAGGCAGGCAGCAGCCAGGAAACCTCCCAGCCACTCTCAGAATCTCTACTGCCCCTCCATGTGCAGGACCAGACAGGCAGGGGAACTGGGAGAGGCCACGGGTGCCCTGTGGACCTCGAGGGTCTCCCTCACCAGGTCCCACCCCAGCCCTATCAGGAGGGCAGCTTCTTCTACCTTTTTATTCAGATGTGAAACTCAGGCTCAGAGAGGGGCACTACTTGCCCCAGGGCACAGAGCAGAGTGGTGGCATCGTGGGGACTGGAACCCAGGTCTGTCAACCCCAAAGTCTGTGATCTGAAGCACCTTGCCCTGCTATTCCCAGAGTCTGCCTTTCAGGGTAGCAAAGTGATTTACATGTTCAGGACACAGACAGAGGCCCAGTACCTGCCGAACCCTCTTGTAGACACAGAGTTGGGAGCCCCTCTCGTCCTGGAGCGGGTGGGTAAAGTCTAGGGTGGGAAGGAACAGACATCATGGTAGGCCAGAGCACATGGATACCAGCAGGAGCCCTGGGGCCCACACCAAGCTTCTGCCTCTGCCTTTCCTGCTGTGTGACTTGGTCCAAGTGGCTTCACCTCTCTGTGCATCAGGTTCTTCATGGTGGTGATGGGAGGTCCTCCGTCAAGGGGTGGCTAGGAAGATTCAGTGCATGGTAGGAGGGCCTGACACTCTGGAACATACACTGCAGTCCTGTCTGTGGCTGTCACCTACCTCTCCAAGGAGCCCAAGCAAGGTACATACACATATTACTCCCATTTCACAGGTGCCAGATCTAAGGGGGCTCAGAGCCCTGCCTGAGACCACCTAGCTAGGAACACCCTGTATTTTTCTTCCTGCATCTTTAGGCATTATCTGAGCACCTACTGTGTGCTGGGCTTTGCCCTGGATGCTGCTGCAGTAGCAGAAGGATAGCTTTGCAGAATCCCCTGTCGGTTCAGAGCCCTGCTCTAGGCTGAGCTTTAAGATGCCTGAGCACCGCTACGCCCAGCGCTCCTGAGAAGGAGGCTCCGTCATTCTCATGTGGCAAACGAGAACACAGAGGCCCCAAAAGTCAGGCCAGGTGGAAGGTCCCAGCCTCCTGGAGGGGTCAGCCAGCCAGGACTGGCGGCAGACCTGCCATGGGTTCCATAAGCAGCACCAACCATGGGGAAAGGTCCGGCAGGCCTGGTGGACCACAACTCAAGCCTGAGTTGCTGGGCACAGGCAGGTTTCCTGGAGGAGGCAGGAGGCGCCAAGCGGTGCACCTGGAGATGACAGCTAAGGCAGGCCGTGGGCGCTGGGCTGGACAGGACTCAGGACTCATGGGTCTGCAGGAAGGGGCTCTGGCAGCACGCAGGGGACTCAGGGATCATGTGCTCACATGGGCGTATCCAACCACTGGGGGTGGCAGCCCAGCTTGGCTCTGTCCTGCTAAGGGACAGTTTTGACCCTGTGACATGCACGTGATGGAAAAATCACAGAATGCAGGGCCCCTGAGGTGGACCTCAGACCCAGCGGGCAGCCAGGACTGGGGGGTGAGCCGGAGCAAAGCAGGGATGGGGCTGCGGAGGCTCCAGCTGTGTGAGGCCTGGGTTGGGGATGCCTGCACTGTGGGAGTAAGTTGTGCAGAAATGCCCAGGGGTGCTTCCAGGGCCCAGGGCAGGAAGGGCTTTGGTCAAGATGGAAGCCAGGTGCTTGCCCCTCTTTGGCACCTGCTGGTGCCCAACCCCATGTTCCATGCTTGAAAGCCCACCTTGGGCCTCCTCTTTCCATCAGACTGATGGGAGACTCCTGTACCACCCCCACCTCACAGAGGAGGACCCCGGGGCTCAGAGAGCCAAAGGCACCTGGGCTCTGACTCCAGAGTGCAAGGTCTCAGCCTCCACAAAACGCAGAGGCCTCCTCTGCTGCAACAAACTGTTACTTTCTTTTTGCTTCAGTTATCAAACATAATTTAGGAAAGTAAACATATTAAATTTATTTATATTCTTACTCTTTCTATCATTCTTTCTTTTTCCTAGTGTTTCAAGAGCCGTATGTTTATTACTTCTTTTCTGTATAGAATTATTCTGAGCCTTTCTGTTGAATGGATTTGCTGGTGAAATCTCTCTTGGTTTTCATTTTCTGAAATGTCTCATTTCACTTCATTTCTGAAGGATATTTTCCCTGTGTGTAGTATCCTGTGTTCAAAGTTCTTTTTTCCCTAGCACTTGAAACCTGAAGTATAAATTCCTTCTAGCTTCCACAGTTTCTGATAAGGAAATCTGCTGTCTTTTGAATGGTTTCTGTTGTAGGTAAAGTGTGATTTCTCTCTCACTGTTTTCAAAGTTTTCTCATTTTCTTTAGTCTTCAGAAGAAGTTTGATTCATGATGTATGTTGGTGAAGGTTTGTTTGTGTTTATGGTACTTTGGTATTGGTTCCCATCTTGACTGTGGAGGTTTATGTCATTTGTTAAATGTGGAATTTTTCAGTCATTATTTCTTAGTTAATTATTTTAATTGTCATATAAACACTGTACATATCTATGAGCTAAAATGAGATATAAATATAGTGTAATATTCAGGTCAGTATATTGGTCTCAAATATTTGCTATTTCTTTGTGATGAAAACATTTGAAATCCTTTTTTGTAGTTTCTTAGAAACATATAGTGCATGGAGCCATCCATGGCCAGCAAATAAAACCAGGCTTGCTGGACTGTCAGGCAATGGAAATCTGGATCACTAGAACTGGCAATCATTAAGAGATTGTTCCAGATCTCCCAGAGTATGTGGTAACCATGCAGTGGCTCACCACAGGAATTTGTAGGACCTCCTGGGATAACCCACTAGAGAAAATAGCTTCCTTAACTCCACCTTATCCAGTTTCTTACAGAAGAAGCTCCTCCTGGTCCCCCTTTTTACCTGTATGACTCTAAATAAATGAAAGGTAGACTCTTCCATCTTTTGTTAGAACCAGAGATTAGCATGACTTGATCAGTCATGCCCCTGATTGAAAAGAAATAATTGCCTCCTGTGGTTATTTTTCTGTTGAATAAGTTTCTTAGCGATTAATTTACAGTCAGCCCGTCCCTCCCACAGAAACTCTTTCCCTCACCCACACTGGACATGGATGAAACTCAAGAATGTAGTAAATTTTCCTTGTGTTAGCTTTCCATCACTGTGATGAAATACCTGAGAAAATGATCTTCAAGGAAGAAGGATTTATTTGGGTTCATGGTTTCACATGCTTCAGTCTATGGTCAGCTTCCTCCATTGTTATAGACCTGTGTCAAAGAAGAACAACAAAGCAAGGTGAACATGTTTGAGCAAAACTGCTCACCTTATGGAGATCAAGAAGCAAAGAGAGATAGAGGAAGGGGTCAGGTCCCAATATCCCTATCCAGTGCATGTCCCCAATAGCCTGATTTGCTTTCACTAGACTTTATCTCCTAAAGGTTCCACCACCTCTCATAATTGCCACAGACTGGGTGCCAAGTCTTCAACACATGGACCTTTAGGGGACACCTATATTCAAATCATGACAATGCTTCACCATATATATTTAAAATATTGTTTCAGCCTCACCACCCCACTACTCTTTGTTTCCAGGACACTAACAAAAGGAATGTCAGATCTTTTGTTACATTGTCAGATGTCATTTCAATTCTCACCATATTCATTTCCATTTGGATTGGGTGATTTTTATTTTTCACTTTAAAGTTCACTAATTTTTTTTTCCTTTGTGCTCTCTATTTTTGAGTCCCTTCATTGATCTTGTTTTAATTTTTGCTTTTGTGTTTTTCCATAATAAAATTTCTGTTCAATTCTTGTGTAAATATTTTTTTAATTTGGAAAGACTTCCTAGTTTATTACCAAAATGTTCCAGTTTATTTTTGTTTCAACCATTTTCATAATTGCATGCTGAACATTTTTAAATCAGTCAAAATATTCTAACATCTCTGTAATCTTTGTCTTGGCATCTATTGATTGTATCTTTTGATCCAAGTTTGAGTTCTTTCTGTTTCTTAGCAGGATGAGTAATTTTCAATGAAAAAAACTATACATTGTGGATATTTTTATAGCACTATCTTATTCAAATATTCACTTTTATCTGGCTGTTTCTTTGAAACATATTAGAGAAAAAAATGGGGATACAATTCTGTTGCTGCTTGAACTGGACAGAAGTTGAGAATCCCCTCATGACCCTCAAATGTCCCAATTTATTGCTTCTGCTAATTGGGGTGAAGGTTCCAGCTCTCTCACGTTCCTTTGATGACATCACCATGGCTGAGAGAGGTAGTTAAGCCTCATTGTGGCTGTCCCCATATGACCTCCAGACACAGGAGGGTGAGTGTGGGCAGCCCCCTTACTGCTGATTCTCTCCACTGAATCTCCTCTGACATTATCCAACGGGAGATGGAGCGACAGATTATAACTGCAGGTAGAAATGAAAGTCCAGTTTTCTCACATGGTCTCTGTCGACATTGAGCATGGGGAAGATATTACTGGCAAGGAGGGAAGTCCCAACTCCCTACTCTAGATTCTCAATGAACCACCTCACCTCTTACTTCTCAGATAAAATAGTGCATAAGACAGAGAAAATCCTTGTTCTACAGATGTCAACATGATGTGAATTATCATGTAAAAGAAAATGCTTGTGTTATGAAATTAGAAATCAGTTATGAATTCTGGTTCAGACTCCAGATTCCTGCATTTAAAAAAAAAAAAGCCCTTCTGAGGGTAAGCTTTCTTGGCCATTGTAGCTGCATAGAACTGACATGTAACATTGCTCTTAATAACTAAAATTTTGGAAACTATGGAAAATGTTCCTATTATTTTGTATCTTTGTATTATAACATTTATAAATAAAAAAGAATAAAACATAATTTGGTAGTATGTAGCAATTACTTTCAAATACTGGACTAATACTCTCTGCATGTATTTTTTTGAGATTACCTCATAGACACTAATTTAAGACAATATGTTACTTAAGTATCCATATTTTGGGTGAATTTCCCCTGTATTGTCTTAGGAGAGGTGGAAGTTGATAAAGTAAAGACCTGTTTTCACTCCAAAGAATTTAATGGGTTTCCTTTCAAATAATTATTGTCCAGTTGATGCCATCATATCCTTGTTTTCACAGCCAGGTTTCTCAAAACAAAACTAACAAACTAAGAAGCTCTCCTTCTACACATCTTTCATTTTCATACACTTAATGGGATAGCTGCAGAGTACCCATACGGGTGGCATAGTTTTGAAATCTGAGTTGCCTATTATTTCACTACAAGAACACATACAATACATGAAAAGTTAAGGAGAATCTGGGACTTACCTTAACTTTCAGTCTTTCTGCTTATTACTGAAGTAGAAAAATATATAATTTAGATCCCAAGGTCTGCTTAGAACACAATCTCAAAAGTGATGCATGTATGTGCATGTAAGAGAAAGAGAGAGAAATAGAGCTCAAAAGTGACAGAATACTAAATGGTAGTGTTAAATTACTGGATTAAACTCTACTTACAGAATCCAGAGAGATAATCTCAGTATTCAAAGTCATGTTTGCCTTAAGATCTTTGGTTAATCTCTAAGAAAGACAGCAAATCTGAATCAACAAAAGTGGTTGCATGTGGGTGCTCAGAAATGAAGTCCAATCTACCTGAGAAAGCCTCTCTCACTTCAGGGTGGGTAAGGAAACATCTGTTTCTTCCCTAAGGGAAAACCAAGAATAAACAAGGCAGCAGACTTGCAATCCTGCAACGTGAATTCATAACATTAAGAAGTCTCTAATGTGAAATCAGGATATAAATTTGTTCCAGAAACAAAAGAAAAATGAAAAAAAAAGTAAGAAAGAAAGTTACAAATATCTACATGATCACAGTTTAGAAAAGAGCAAAAAGCAAATTACCAAACAGAAGGGCAGGAAACATGAGTGAGAAGCCATGGATGGAGGGTAGGACAGAAGCTGAAGCAGGCTACAAGGATTTAGATGTTAAAATGAAAAGATTGTGATTATACAACAACCCCATTTACTATTTACAATAGAATATAAACCAAGCTTTTAATATGGGAACTGGAAACCAGAGCAAAGTGACATTGCAGATTTGGAAAAGAACCAAGAAGTAATCCTGAAACTGAAAACACTAAAGATGAAATTAAAAACAGAAAAGAAAGCCAGTAAGCACACCTGAAGAGATATTGGTAAAATAGAATGTGGATCAAAAGCACATAGAGAGACAGAAATTTGGAATGTACAAAGAAGAGGGTGAAATGTAGAAAATGAAAGCAGTGGGGCAGACTCACCTTTATTATTTGGAATCCCAGGAATGGCAAATGGGGCAAAAACTACTTTTTTATAGTGTTAATGGCAACAAATATTAAAAAGCTGATTAAGACACTACATAAAGTCAAGAATTTCAAGAGATCTCTGAATAATAAAAAGTTCACAAAGACACATTATGTTGGAAATAAGGAAAATGAAAGGCAACATGTAGTCTTAAAAGTAGCCACTCGCCCCCGGCGGGCCAAGATGGTGGACTAGAGGGCGGCTGCATTTCACGTTGCTCCAGGACGCAAGATTCAAAAGAGGAGATAGTGAGAGACTTGGGACCAACTCAAAGCTGCCGGGTGAGTCTCTCCTGTTGGGGAGGCATCCCGGATGGGGCGGTAGCCCCGGAACGCAGGGAATTTGTGAAGTGGAGTTGCTCGGCGAGACGCCCCTCCCCCCGCTGGAGCGGTAAACACGGACAACTGGGATCATCGTAGAGGAGGCGGCTCAGCACAGCGCTTGGACTCGAGCAACCACTGGGGCTCCGGGCAGCTGCCTGAGGAGGAGCTGCGTGGCGAGCTGTTTAGACCCAGAACGACCGCTTCTGAACACCGGGGGGTTGCCCGGAGGAAGAGGAGAAGCCGGCGGGTCGCTTGGTCTAGGAGTGACTGCATCAGAGCCACAGGCGGTTGCCAGAGGAGGAGCTGCGTGGTGAGCTGTTTGAACTCAGAGCGAGCGCTCCTGAACACCGGGGGACTGCCCGGAGGAAGAGGAGGAGCGCGGCGGGTTGCTTGACCTAGGAGTGACTGATTCAGAGCCACAGGCAGTTGCCAGAGAAGGAGCTGCGTGGTGAACTGTTTGAACTCAGAACAACTGCTCCAGAACACTGGTGGCCTGCCTGGAGGAGGAGAGCAGTGGGACACTTGGTCTAGGAGTGACTGCATCAGAACCACAGGTGGTTGCCAGAGGAGGAGGGGAGTGGTGAGTTGATTGGACTAAAAGCGACCGCTCCTGAACACCGGTGGCCTGCCTGGAGGAGGAGCGTGGTGAGTCACTTGGTCTCTGAGCCACCGCTCCTGAACACCCGGGGGGCTACCCCAAGGAGGAGGAGGAGGAACAGGGTGGGTCACTTGGACTTGGAGTGACTGCCTAGGGCTACGGGTGGTTGGTGGGAGGAGGAGACCCAAAGTGAGTTGTTTGGATTCCTAGTGACTGCGTCGGAAACCGGGCGGCTGTCCGGAGGAGGAGGTGTGTGGCGGGTCTCTGGGTCTCGGAGCTATTGTGCGGGGCTCCAGGTGGTGGCTCAGGGGAGGGGCTGCATAACCAGGCTATTGGTGCAGAGCAGGGTCCCAGGAGCTAGGTGGCTTCTTGCTGGAGGAGCCGCACAGAGACACGCCTAGGGGCGGAGCGAAGTTTCCAGGGCGGCGGGCAGATTCTCTGGGAGAGGCAGCCTAAGGAGACTCGCCCGCGAAGGGTGAGGCTCCCAGGCCCAGGACGTAGGTCCGGGCCCCTGGGATCGTTGCAGAGGAAGACAGCCCAGCCCAGGTGGTAGTTGTAGATTGAGGGGAACCTCTAGGAGGGCAACTGACCAGCGAGACATCCCCACCGAGTGAGTCTTCCCGGCCGGGGGAGGTTTTCCCACAGGGACGGTAAAACCAGAGACACAGGCACAAACAGGCCTTGCCTCAGCCCGCAGTCTAGTTCCCCATTGGATGACCATTGGTCAACAAGTGGAGGCACCTCTGCCCACTAGCAGGGAATATACGCCACCTGAGGGTCACCACCCCTAGAGAGTCAGCTTCTTCGTGGAGCTCCGCATTATCAACTTCCTCCAAGACTTCAGGCTACTGAAGAATAAGAGGGGGATATACTAGCAATCTTCAGGGACATTATAAGTCGATAGAGGAAATCTGCAATATTTTAATGACCCACTGATTCCTGAACAATATGAGAAAACAAGGGAAGAAAATGCCCCAAACAAATCTAGATGTTACATCAATAAAATCCAATGACAGCATGGCAGAAGAAATGACAGAAAGGGAGTTCAGAATGTACATAATTAAAATGATTAGGGAAGCAAACGATGAGATGAAAGAGCAAATGCAGGCATTGAACGATCGCACCAATCGACAGTTAACAGAGCAAATTCAGGAAGCAAAAGATCATTTCAATAAAGAGTTAGAGATATTGAAAAAAAACCAAACAGAAATCCTTGAAATGAAGGAAACAATAAACCAAATTAAGAACTCCATAGAAAGCATAACCAATAGGATAGAACACCTGGAAGACAGAACCTCAGATATTGAAGACAAAATATTTAACCTCGAAAACAAAGTTGAACAAACAGAGAAGATGGTAAGAAATCATGAACAGAATCTCCAAGAACTATGGGATATCATGAAAAGGCCAAATTTGAGAATTATTGGGATTGAGGAAGGCTTAGAGAAACAAACCAAAGGAATGAACAATCTATTTGAAGAAATAATATCAGAAAATTTCCCAAATCTGAAGAATGAAATGGAAAATCAAGTCCAAGAGGTTTATAGGACTCCAAATACATAAAATTACAACAGACCCACACCAAGGCACATTATAATGAAAATACCTAACATACAAAATAAAGACAGAATTTTAAAGGCTGTGAGAGAAAAGAACCAAATTACATTCAGGGGGAAACCAATACGGATATCAGCAGATTTTTCAATCCAGACCCTAAAAGCTAGAAGGGCCTGGAACAACATTTTTCAAGCTCTGAAAGAAAATGGATGCCAACCAAGAATCTTATACCCAGCAAAACTTACCTTCAAATTTGATGATGAAATAAAATTATTCCATGATAAACAAAAGCTAAAAAATTTACAAAAGAAAGTCAGCATTACAGAACATTCTCAGCAAAATATTCCATGGGGAAGAAATGAAAAACAAAGAAGCAAATCAGCAAAGGAAGGAATTATCCTAAAGGAACTGTCAAATAAAGGAGGAACCAAGATGTGTCAAAAATTTTAAATATGAACCAAATGACTGGGAATACAAATCATATCTCAATAATAACCCTGAATGTTAATGGCCTGAATTCATCAATCAAAGGACATAGACTGGCAGATTGGATTAAAAAGAAAGATCCAACAATATGTTGCCTGCAAGAGACTCACCTGATAGAAAGAGATACCCATAGACTAAAGGTGAAAGGATGGGGAAAAACATACCATGCACATGGACTCAACAAAAAAGCTGGAGTATCCATCCTCATTTCAGATAATGTGGACTTCAAGCCAAAGTTAGTCAGAAGGGATAAAGAAGGACATTTCATACTGCTTAAGGAAGCATAAATCAGCAAGATATAACAATCATAAACATCTATGCCCCAAACAGTGGCTCATCCATGTATGTCAAACAAATCCTTCTCAATTTTAGAAACCAAATAGACCGTAACACAATAATACTAGGTGATTTTAACATGCCTCTCTCACCACTGGACAGATCTTCCAAACAAAAATCGAACAAAGAAACCATAGATCTCAATAACACAATCAATAATTTAGACTTAACAGACATTTATAGAATATACCATCCAACCAAGAGTGAATACACTTTCTTCTCAGCAACACATGGATCCTTCTCTAAAGTAGACCATATATTATGCCACAAAGCTAATGTCAGCAAATACAAGAAGATAGAGACACTACCCTGTATTCTATCAGATCAAAATGGATTGAAGTTAGAAATAAATGAAAGAGTAAAAAACAGAAACTACTCCAACACCTGGAGATTAAACAATATGCTACTATATGATGAATGGATAACAGAAGATATTAGGAAGGAAATTAAAAAAATCTTAGAGGTAAACGAGAACAAAGAAACATCATATCAAAATCTCTGGGACACTATGAAAGCAGTACTTAGAGGAAGATTTATTTCATGGAGCATATTTAATAAAAGAAGTAAAACTCAAAAAATAAATGATCTAACACTACAGCTCAAAGCCCTAGAAAAAGAAGAACAGACCAACACCAAAAGTAGTAGAAGACAGGAAATAGTTAAACTCAGAGCTGAAATCAACGAAATTGAAACAAAAGAAACAATACAAAAATTGACAAAATAAATAGTTGGTTCTTCGAAAAAAATAAACAAAATTGATAAACCTTTAGCCACACTAACAAAGAGAAGATGAGAGAAAACCCAAATCACTAAAATTCGGAATGAACAAGGAAATATCACAACAGACATGACTGAAATACAAACATAATTAGAAGCTATTTTGAAAATCTATACTCCAACAAAACAGAAAACCTCGAAGACATCAACAAGTTTCTAGAGACATATGAATTACCTAAACTGAACGAGGAGGACATGCACAACTTAAATAAACCAATTTCAAGCAATGAAATAGAAGAGGTCATCAAAAGCCTACCAACAAAGAAAAGTCCAGGACTAGATGGGTTCTCAGCCGGTTCATACAAAACTTTTAAAGAAGCGGCTAATTCCAATACTTCTCAAAGTATTCCAAAAATAGAAAGTGGAGGGAACCCTCCCAAACTCGTTCTATGAAGCCAATATCACCCTGATACTAAACCAGACAGAGACACATCGAGGAAAGAAAATTTCAGACCAATATCCTTAATGAACATCGATGCAAAAATTCTCAACAAAATTTTAGCAAATCGCATACAAAAACATATTAAAAAGATAGTGCACCATGATCAAGTGGGTTTCATCCCAGGGATGCAAGGTTGGTTCAACAATCAGGAAATCAATAAATGTAATTCACCATATCAATAGACTTAAAGTCAAGAATCACATGATTATTTCGATTAGATGCAGAAAAAGCATTGATAACATACAGCCACCCCTTCATGCCTCAAAGCAACTAGAAAAAAATACGGAGGATTAGTGGGAACTTCCGAACATTGTAAAAGGCCATCTCGCTAGACCATGGCCAATATCATTCTAAATGGTGAAAAACTGAAAGTGTTCCCCCTAAAAACTGGAACAAGGCAGGGATGTCCTCTTTCACCACTTCTATTCATATTGTCCTTGAGACTCTAGCCAGAGCAATTAGACAAACCAAAGAAATTAAAGGGATACGAATTGGAAAAGAAGAACTCAAACTATCCCTGTTTGCTGATGACATGATTATATATTTAGAGGAACCTGGAAATTCCACCAGAAAACTTTTAGAACTCATAAGTGAATCAGTAAAGTAGCAGGTTACAAGATCAATGCTCATAAATCCAATGCATTTTTATACATAAGTGATGAATCTTCAGAAAGAGAAATTAGGAAAACTACCCCATTCACAATAGCATCGAAAAAAATAAAATACTTGGGAATCAATCTCACAAAAGAGGTGAAAGACCTGTACAATGAGAACTACAGAACACTAAAGAAAGAAATTAAAGAAAACCTTAGAAGATGGAAAGATCTCCCATGTTCTTGGATAGGAAGAATTAATATTGTCAAAATGGCCATACTACCAAAAGTGCTATACAGATCAATGCAATTCCAATTAAAATTCCAATGATGTACCTTACAAAAATAGAGCAAGCAATCATGAAATTCATCTGGAAGAATAAGAAACCCAGAATAGCTAAAGTAATTCCCTTGGGAGAAAGTCGAGTGAATAAGGGGTGTATTTGCATACAAGATCTTTTCAAAACTTCTAAACCTTTACAAAGCAATAGTAACAAAAACGGCATGGTATTGGTACCAAAATAGAAAGGTGGATCAATGGTACAGATAGAGGACACGGACACAAACCCAAATAAATACAATTTTCTCATACTAGACAAAGGGGCCAAAAATATGTAATGGAGAAAAGATAGCCTCTTCAACAAATGGTGCTGGGAGAATTGGAAATCCATATGCAACAGAATGAAACTAAACCCATATCTCTCACCATGCACAAAACTAAACTCAAAATTGGTTAAGGACCTCGGAATCAGACCAAAGACCTTGCATCTTATAGAAGCAAAAGTAGGTCCAGAGCTTCAACATGTCGGCTTAGGACCAGACTTCCTCAACAGGACTCCCATAGCACAGAAATAAAAGCAAGAATTAATAACTGGGATAGATTCAAACTAAAAAGCTTTCTCTCAGCAAAGGAAACCATCAGCAATGCGAAGAAAGAGCCTACAGAGTGGGAGAAAATCTTTCAAATCATAATATCAGAATAGATCGCGCTAATCTCCAGAAATCTATTAAAGAACTCAAAAAACTCACACCTAATGCAAATAAACCCAATCAACAAATTGGGCTAAGACAATGAACAAGCACTTTCACAGAGAAGATCTTCAAGCAATAACAAAAAGATGGAAATGTTAAACAGCATCTAGTAATAAGAGAAAGACAAATCAAAACCACACTAAGATTCCAGCTCACACACAATTAGAATGGCGATTAATCAAGAATACAAAGTACAACAGGTGGTTGGCGAGGATGTGTGGGGATAAAGGTACACTTACATTGCGGTGGGGTGCCAAATAGTGCAGCACAATCTGGAAGCAGTGTGGAGATCCTTAGAAAAACTTGGAATGGAAAACACCATTTGACCCAGCTATCCCACTCCTTGGCCTATACCCAAAGGACTTAAAATCAGCATAATACAGAGATACAGCCACATCAATGTTCATAGCTGCTCAGTTCACAATAGCCAGATTGTGGAACCAACCTAGATGTCCTTCAATTGATGAATGGATAAAGAAACTGTGGTATATATATACAATGGAATATTACTCAGCCATAAGAATGATAAAATTATGGCATTTGCAGGCAAATGGATGAAACTGGAGAATATCATGCTAAGTGAGATAAGCCAATCTCAAAAAACCAAAGGAAGAATGATATCGCTAATAAGTGGATGATGACACATAATGGGGGTGGGAGGGGTTATTGTTGGGGTTGGAGTTGGGTTTAGGGAGTGGGGCAGGAATGGAGGAAGGAAGGACTGTATAGATGGAGGGGAAGGGTGGGAGGGGAGGGGGGGAAGGGAAAAATGGCAGAATGAATCAAACAACATTACCCTATGTAAATTTATGATTACACAAATGGTATGCCTTTACGCCATGTACAGACAGAGAAACAACATGTATCTCATTTGTTTACAAAAAAAAAGAAACCAAAAAAAAACAAAAAAACAAAAAAACAAACAAAAAAAAGAATAGCTCCCCCGCTATTTTTCTCTCTCACTCCTCTCCTCACTTTTATGCTCTCTCCTCCTTGCTTTCATGCTGTCTCCTCCATTTCACTCTCTCCTGTGTGTGTGCCCTTTCTCTTTTCCTCTCATTTTCTCTCTCACCCTGCAGGGAGACACTGTCTGTGGGCTTAATAAACTCCTTATGTGAAAAAAAAAAAAAAAAAAGCAGCCACTCGGGAGCATAAGGGGGATGATGGGAGATGACATCTCAACAGGGGGAGACAGGTAACAGGAGGACACTTCAGGACCAGTAGTGTTACTCTGGTGGTGAAAGATTAACAGACGATAGGTGAGCACAGTGAAACATACTGTACCTGGGGATAGAGCACTGTGACTGGGGCCCCTGAGCCACACCCAGCCAGGGAATGCTTGCTAGGGACCTGCTGCATGGGGGCACAGAGCCCAGTCTTGAGGCTCTTCTAGCAGGATGGTGGTCTGGTGAGCAATGGGCTACAAGGCACAGCATGAGGACCAGGTCCTTCTGGGATGGCACCATACCCACGAGTCCGGAGGACCCACAGGCTCTCTCCTAGCTTGAGGCGATGGACATGCTAATTACCTTGGCTTTAACATTTTACATTGTATACACAAGTGAAAATATTACACTGTACTCCATAATATGTACAATTATGCATCAATTTAAAAATTTTAGAGTAAATTGAATAAAAATTTAAATACATTTTAAAAAGCAAGAGGGAGACTAGAGAATAGGGAGATGTTAAAGAATATAACTTGTGGGTCACGAGGACTCAAGTTATATATCTGATGGAGAAACATGCAGGAATTCTGAATTTCAAATGGAAGGCGACACTTTATGAACCATGGAGCTGTGTTCTTTAAGAGAGGGACGAATCTGAGGGATAGGCACCCACTATGGGTAGACAGGGGCCAAGAATACTAACCACTCACAAGAATATATTGTCCTAGACTATGTTTCCTATCCTTCTTTTCAGCTGTTCCCATAGCCTGAGGCCAAGATAGAAAATGTCAAGAGGAAATGAAATGGTTAGCCTAGGAAAACCTCCATAGCTCTCCCTATTTTTCCCAACCCAACTGACCATAACAACACTCAGAAAGTCCTGAGACACTATGGATTTGGGTTTCTGAATGAGTGAGCAGAACAAGACCACTCAGGACTCAGGCAAGCTAGAAATAGTCCTTGCAATTACACTCTAAGTCTATGGTTACACTGATTTATTTTTATCATACTTAGGGTATGTTTTAGACACTTTATTAAGCAGTTAGGAATTATTTAGTACAGTAAGAGAAATCCATGCCCTAGAGGAATGGTAGCTTCTGTTGGCCAGGAAGCATATACGAGAATGCACATAGTAACACTGTTGGTACCAGCCAGAGTTAAAAACAGATCAGATACCCAAGAACAGAAAAATGGATGAATATATTAAACTTTATTTAAATAAATACTACATGGTAATGAAAACAAAAGAACAAGAGCACACAAAATTTCATGTGGACCTGAATCTAATAAAACTAATAGTGATTGAAATAAACTGATATAAAAGAATACATAACAGAATAAGTACAGTTCTATAGTATACTAATTGCTATTCTTGATTATAGTCAGCATAGCAAATAAATGTAGTGCTAATGAGTTTGTGTTAGGAAAAAGACAAGCAGGTATTGCCTACAGAACTGAGTGCACTATATCTCAAACTTGATAGTGGTTACAAGGACTTATACCTATAATTACTTGTTAAATCATACCTAATACATTTTATGTAATTTTTCACATTTGTTATATTTCATAATAGTTACTAATGCTCTCTGACAGTCTTGAGCTATCAGGTATTTAACATTTCAATGTGCACATTTCTTTTTTATTTCCAAGCTTGCCAGTTGTTTCTTTAGAGTGCCCAGTTGTTTATTTCATGTAGGCATATTTTAGTTTTAAAACTTGTTTCATTTTGATATTATATGCATCCCTATGTTGATTCTAATCATTCACTTTAAAGCCTTTTTGAAATTCTATATTTGCATTTGTTTTTTGCCAGATGTCTTTTAAACATTAATTTTCTTCTTTTATAATGTTGGCTTCTAAATTCAACTTGAATGGGTGGGATTTCTCTTAAACTTTCTGTAAATATCTGCACTTACCTTTCTCCAATGGATATCTCACTATTTATTTTAGTTAGCCACTACCACCCCATCATTATTCAAAGGTCCTGCCTTGCTGTGCTATTGGGGGTAATATGAAACCAATAATGGAACCAACCTGAGTCACAACCCAGGCTCATTGACACAATTATCCTTCCTGTGCCTTTCCACTAACACTTATAACAGTAATAATGACCAAGATGAGTAACCCAGGGTCTTTCCATTTCTTTCTTGATTGACACTCATCCATCAGTTAGTTATGAAGTTAATCATGTCCCCTGTCTCAAATCTCTCACATCCAGTGGGGGAATAAAAGTTTCTTCCTCTTCACAGCTCTCACAGCACTCCACAGCAATCTACACAGACATCTTACACCTAACTGGGCCCAAAATTCTATTCTTAAAATTAATCCACAGATATGCTTGTTTGCCTTTAAAACTACAGTGCATGAAATACAATTTAATCAGCTAAAATAATTTGAGCTTACTTTTATTTCTGCCTAGATAGTCACAAGGCCCAAGCACATCCCCTTCCTCCAATCTCCAAAAAAAAAAAAGAATTAAATAAATAAAACAAGTCTGGAAGCACAGCACATCATGTGAGAAAGGCCAGTGATGCTCAAAGGAATGGAAACAAAGGTGATTAATGATATGATTATCAGCCTTTGGAGCTGAGATCATTACACCAGGATTCTGAACAAAGACAGTTAAG